>OU015467.1:32576064-32714280 GCA_907164805.1 Brachyptera putata
TCATCACCCTCTCGTTCACACCCCTGTGTCCACACCCCTGAGGAAGCGTCGATCAGCATTATTTCAACCCGTCCAGGACTGTTTTACCACTCACCATTAAGTTGAATTGGAATCAGTTTCAAAATTACACGTTCACTCAAAACGTCTCTAATATTAGCCTATCTTGAAATATGGAAAATTGACGTATTTTAAATAAATAATACCAGACCCATTTGTTGTTCTTACAAAATACATAGATATTTTATTATCTTTGAATATTACATTTTTCCTTTATATAGCTCACTTGAATATAAGCGAAAACACTAAATTATATTTTTCCTCTTGGAAAATGATAATGGGCCGTCTTGGAACCATCTAACGTAATTTCAGATAACTCTGTTATAGGGGACATTAAAATTAGACCCATTTCTTTCTGCAGATTACACAATATATACACAAACTTGTCCGTGATTGATTAGACATGCCCAACAAGCTACGCGATAAAGTATAGAACCACATTAAAAGTAAATATGCGAACACATTACAAATGGTGACTGGGGTGGGATATATATTGACGTTGTTTTTTATGTTCTATCTTACAGTTTTGAATTGAATATAAGCTAAAGAACACATAAGAATTATTAATTTTTCTCGAGTTTTTTTTTGCGAGCTCTTGTTCAGATTGATGAGTAAAGGGGAGACGATATAATTCATCTCGTATCTGAATAATCGTCTCTGATTTAGTTTTCTGAGACCCTTATTCATTCGTCTATATAAATCTGAAGGTTCTCTCATATATTTTCACAGATTTTTGAAGAAATGAATATTTACTCCCATACCTGTTGTAAAGTGTTCAACTACTGAAAATCTTTACATGGTTCTGTAAGGTATCGACATGAAGGTACATTCAATTGATTGCGAAAATTTCTTATTTTGTCTCGATCCAATGTGTGGTTCTCCAGAAAAAAATTCGTGAACACCCCCTCGCGCTTAGGGGTGTCGGAAAATTTACGATTTTCTTTGGAAAAATTTTCCCAGAGTCGTGTGTAGTATCGAAATTGAGGTACGTTCATTTGATTGCATAAAATCTTGATTTCGTCCCGATCCAATGTCTGGTTCTCCTAAAAAAAAAATTGGAATACCCCCTCGGAAAATTTATGATTTTCTTTGGAATTGTTTTGGGAAAAACGTGAGTAGCATCAAAATGCTCACGTGATCGCTAGCTTTCCGAAAATCGAACAATCAGCCCGATCGCATCGTGGGTTCTCCAGCAATCGCCGATCGAAGATTGTCGATTTTTTTTTGTCGGACGGGTACTAGTACGGGGAAAAAACCAAAATTTGAAAAAAAAGTCAAACTCTTTTGCCGAAGCCGAGTGTGGTATAAAAATGAAGGTACAAAATATCTGTTGCCAAAAATGTGGATTTTAGCTCGATCCGATGTCTGGTTCTCTGTAAAAAAATTCTTGAAAATAAAGGCAAATTTGCAATTTTCTCTGGAAAAGTTTTTACACAGCCGTGAGTGGTATCAAATTGAAGATGATCGGAATTGATGACGTCCAGTTCTAATTTTAGCCCGAATCGATGTATGGTTCTCCGGCAAACATGTTTTGAACCAACCACTGCAGATCGGGTGTCGGAAAATTTATGATTTTCCCTGGAAAAGTTTTGACAGAGTCGTGTGTGGTATCAAAATGGAGGTACATTCAATTGAATGCGAAAAAATCCAAGTTTGGCCAAATCCGATGTTTGGTTTGCCGGCAAACAGGTTTTGAACACCCCCCCGTGCTGAAGGGTGTCGGAAAATTTATGATTTTCCCTGGAGAAGCTTTCAGAGGGCCGTGTGTGGTATCGAAATGAAGGTGCATTCAATTGAATGCGAAAAAATCCAAGTCTGGTCAAATCCGACGTTTGGTTTGCCGGTAAACATGTTTTGAACAACCCCTTGCGCATAGGGGTGTCGGAAAACTTACGATTTTCTTCGGATGAGTTTTCACAGGGCCGTGTGTGGTATCAAAAGGAAGGTACATTCAATTGAATGCGAAAAAATCCAAGTTTGGTAAAATCCGATGTTTGGTTTGCCGGCAAACATGTTTTGAACACCCCCCCGTGCTGAGGCGTGTAGGTAAATTTGCGATTTTCCCCGGAAAATTTTCCACAGGGTCGTGTAAGGTATCGACATGAAGGTACATTCATTAGATTGCGAAAAGTACTTATTTTGTCTCGACCCAATGTGTGGTTCTCCAGAAAAAAAAATCGTGAACACCCCCTCGCGCATAGGGGTGTCAGTAAATTTGCGATTTTCTTTGGAAATTTTTTCTCAGAGTCGTGTGTGGTATCGAAATCAAGGTACGTTCATTTGATTGCATAAAATCTTGATTTCGTCTCGATCCAATGTCTGGTTCTCCTAAAAAAAAATCTTGAATACCCTCTCGGAAAAATTATGATTTTCTTTGGATTTTTTTTTGGAAAAACGTGAGTAGCATCAAAATGCTCACGTGATCGCTAGCTTTCCGAAAATCGAACAATCAGCCCGATCGCATCGTGGGTTCTCCAGCAATCGCCGATCGAAGATTGTCGATTTTTTTTGTCGGACGGGTACTAGTACGGGGAAAAAACCAAGATTTGAAAAAAAAAGTCAAACTCTTTTGCCGAAGCCGAGTGTGGTATAAAAATGAAGGTACAAAATATCTGTTGCCAAAAATGTGGATTTTAGCTCGATCCGATGTCTGGTTCTCTGTAAAAAATTTCTTGAAAATAAAGGCAAATTTGCAATTTTCTCTGGAAAAGTTTTTACACAGCCGTGAGTGGTATCAAATTGAAGATAATCGGAATTGATGACGTCCAGTTCTAATTTCAGCCCGATCCGATGTATGGTTCTCCGGCAAACATGTTTTGAACCAACCACTGCAGATCGGGTGTCGGAAAATTTATGATTTTCCCTGGAAAAGTTTTGACAGAGTCGTGTGTGGTATCAAAATGGAGGTACATTCAATTGAATGCGAAAAAATCCAAGTTTGGCCAAATCCGATGTTTGGTTTGCCGGCAAACAGGTTTTGAACACCCCCCCGTGCTGAAGGGTGTCGGAAAATTTATGATTTTCCCTGGAAAAGCTTTCAGAGGGCCGTGTGTGGTATCGAAATGAAGGTGCATTCAATTGAATGCGAAAAAATCCAAGTCTGGTCAAATCCGACGTTTGGTTTGCCGGTAAACATGTTTTGAACAACCCCTTGCGCATAGGGGTGTCGGAAAACTTACGATTTTCTTCGGATGAGTTTTCACAGGGCCGTGTGTGGTATCAAAAGGAAGGTACATTCAATTGAATGCGAAAAAATCCAAGTTTGGTAAAATCCGATGTTTGGTTTGCCGGCAAACATGTTTTGAACACCCCCCCGTGCTGAGGCGTGTAGGGAAATTTGCGATTTTCCCCGGAAAATTTTCCACAGGGTCGTGTAAGGTATCGACATGAAGGTACATTCATTAGATTGCGAAAATTTCCCATTTTGTCTCGATCCAATGTGTGGTTCTCCAGAAAAAAAATCGTGAACACCCCCTCGCGCATAGGGGTGTCAGTAAATTTGCGATTTTCTTTGGAAATTTTTTCTCAGAGTCGTGTGTGGTATCGAAATCAAGGTACGTTCATTTGATTGCATAAAATCTTGATTTCGTCTCGATCCAATGTCTGGTTCTCCTAAAAAAATTCTAGAATACCCTCTCGGAAAAAAAATGATTTTCATTGAAAGTTTTTTTGGAAAAACGTGAAGAGCATCAAAATGCTCACGTGATCGCTAGCTTTCCGAAAATCGAACAATCAGCCCGATCGCATCGTGGGTTCTCCAGCAATCGCCGATCGAAGATTGTCGATTTTTTTTTGTCGGACGGGTACTAGTACGGGGAAAAAACCAAAATTTGAAAAAAAGTCAAACTCTTTTGCCGAAGCCGAGTGTGGTATAAAAATGAAGGTACAAAATATCTGTTGCCAAAAATGTGGATTTTAGCTCGATCCGATGTCTGGTTCTCTGTAAAAAATTTCTTGAAAATAAAGGCAAATTTGCAATTTTCTCTGGAAAAGTTTTTACACAGCCGTGAGTGGTATCAAATTGAAGATAATCGGAATTGATGACGTCCAGTTCTAATTTCAGCCCGATCCGATGTATGGTTCTCCGGCAAACATGTTTTGAACCAACCACTGCAGATCGGGTGTCGGAAAATTCATGATTTTCCCTGGAAAAGTTTTGACAGAGTCGTGTGTGGTATCAAAATGGAGGTACATTCAATTGAATGCGAAAAAATCCAAGTTTGGCCAAATCCGATGTTTGGTTTGCCGGCAAACAGGTTTTGAACACCCCCCCGTGCTGAAGGGTGTCGGAAAATTTATGATTTTCCCTGGAGAAGCTTTCAGAGGGCCGTGTGTGGTATCGAAATGAAGGTGCATTCAATTGAATGCGAAAAAATCCAAGTTTGGTAAAATCCGATGTTTGGTTTGCCGGCAAACATGTTTTGAACACCCCCCCGTGCTGAGGCGTGTAGGGAAATTTGCGATTTTCCCCGGAAAATTTTCCACAGGGTCGTGTAAGGTATCGACATGAAGGTACATTCATTAGATTGCGAAAATTTCCCATTTTGTCTCGATCCAATGTGTGGTTCTCCAGAAAAAAAATCGTGAACACCCCCTCGCGCATAGGGGTGTCAGTAAATTTGCGATTTTCTTTGGAAATTTTTTCTCAGAGTCGTGTGTGGTATCGAAATCAAGGTACGTTCATTTGATTGCATAAAATCTTGATTTCGTCTCGATCCAATGTCTGGTTCTCCTAAAAAAAATCTTGAATACCCTCTCGGAAAAATTATGATTTTCTTTGGATTTTTTTTTGGAAAAACGTGAGTAGCATCAAAATGCTCACGTGATCGCTAGCTTTCCGAAAATCGAACAATCAGCCCGATCGCATCGTGGGTTCTCCAGCAATCGCCGATCGAAGATTGTCGATTTTTTTTTGTCGGACGGGTACTAGTACGGGGAAAAAACCAAAATTTGAAAAAAAAAGTCAAACTCTTTTGCCGAAGCCGAGTGTGGTATAAAAATGAAGGTACAAAATATCTGTTGCCAAAAATGTGGATTTTAGCTCGATCCGATGTCTGGTTCTCTGTAAAAAATTTCTTGAAAATAAAGGCAAATTTGCAATTTTCTCTGGAAAAGTTTTTACACAGCCGTGAGTGGTATCAAATTGAAGATAATCGGAATTGATGACGTCCAGTTCTAATTTCAGCCCGATCCGATGTATGGTTCTCCGGCAAACATGTTTTGAACCAACCACTGCAGATCGGGTGTCGGAAAATTTATGATTTTCCCTGGAAAAGTTTTGACAGAGTCGTGTGTGGTATCAAAATGGAGGTACATTCAATTGAATGCGAAAAAATCCAAGTTTGGCCAAATCCGATGTTTGGTTTGCCGGCAAACAGGTTTTGAACACCCCCCCGTGCTGAAGGGTGTCGGAAAATTTATGATTTTCCCTGGAAAAGCTTTCAGAGGGCCGTGTGTGGTATCGAAATGAAGGTGCATTCAATTGAATGCGAAAAAATCCAAGTCTGGTCAAATCCGACGTTTGGTTTGCCGGTAAACATGTTTTGAACAACCCCTTGCGCATAGGGGTGTCGGAAAACTTACGTTTTTCTTCGGATGAGTTTTCACAGGGCCGTGTGTGGTATCAAAAGGAAGGTACATTCAATTGAATGCGAAAAAATCCAAGTTTGGTAAAATCCGATGTTTGGTTTGCCGGCAAACATGTTTTGAACACCCCCCCGTGCTGAGGCGTGTAGGGAAATTTGCGATTTTCCCCGAAAAATTTTCCACAGGGTCGTGTAAGGTATCGACATGAAGGTACATTCATTAGATTGCGAAAATTTCCCATTTTGTCTCGATCCAATGTGTGGTTCTCCAGAAAAAAAATCGTGAACACCCCCTCGCGCATAGGGGTGTCAGTAAATTTGCGATTTTCTTTGGAAATTTTTTCTCAGAGTCGTGTGTGGTATCGAAATCAAGGTACGTTCATTTGATTGCATAAAATCTTGATTTCGTCTCGATCCAATGTCTGGTTCTCCTAAAAAAAAATCTTGAATACCCTCTCGGAAAAATTATGATTTTCTTTGGATTTTTTTTTGGAAAAACGTGAGTAGCATCAAAATGCTCACGTGATCGCTAGCTTTCCGAAAATCGAACAATCAGCCCGATCGCATCGTGGGTTCTCCAGCAATCGCCGATCGAAGATTGTCGATTTTTTTTTGTCGGACGGGTACTAGTACGGGGAAAAAACCAAAATTTGAAAAAAAGTCAAACTCTTTTGCCGAAGCCGAGTGTGGTATAAAAATGAAGGTACAAAATATCTGTTGCCAAAAATGTGGATTTTAGCTCGATCCGATGTCTGGTTCTCTGTAAAAAATTTCTTGAAAATAAAGGCAAATTTGCAATTTTCTCTGGAAAAGTTTTTACACAGCCGTGAGTGGTATCAAATTGAAGATAATCGGAATTGATGACGTCCAGTTCTAATTTCAGCCCGATCCGATGTCTGGTTCTCCGGCAAACATGTTTTGAACCAACCACTGCAGATCGGGTGTCGGAAAATTCATGATTTTCCCTGGAAAAGTTTTGACAGAGTCGTGTGTGGTATCAAAATGGAGGTACATTCAATTGAATGCGAAAAAATCCAAGTTTGGCCAAATCCGATGTTTGGTTTGCCGGCAAACAGGTTTTGAACACCCCCCCGTGCTGAAGGGTGTCGGAAAATTTATGATTTTCCCTGGAAAAGCTTTCAGAGGGCCGTGTGTGGTATCGAAATGAAGGTGCATTCAATTGAATGCGAAAAAATCCAAGTTTGGTAAAATCCGATGTTTGGTTTGCCGGCAAACATGTTTTGAACACCCCCCCGTGCTGAGGCGTGTAGGGAAATTTGCGATTTTCCCCGGAAAATTTTCCACAGGGTCGTGTAAGGTATCGACATGAAGGTACATTCATTAGATTGCGAAAATTTCCCATTTTGTCTCGATCCAATGTGTGGTTCTCCAGAAAAAAAATCGTGAACACCCCCTCGCGCATAGGGGTGTCAGTAAATTTGCGATTTTCTTTGGAAATTTTTTCTCAGAGTCGTGTGTGGTATCGAAATCAAGGTACGTTCATTTGATTGCATAAAATCTTGATTTCGTCTCGATCCAATGTCTGGTTCTCCTAAAAAAAAATCTTGAATACCCTCTCGGAAAAATTATGATTTTCTTTGGATTTTTTTTTGGAAAAACGTGAGTAGCATCAAAATGCTCACGTGATCGCTAGCTTTCCGAAAATCGAACAATCAGCCCGATCGCATCGTGGGTTCTCCAGCAATCGCCGATCGAAGATTGTCGATTTTTTTTGTCGGACGGGTACTAGTACGGGGAAAAAACCAAAATTTGAAAAAAAGTCAAACTCTTTTGCCGAAGCCGAGTGTGGTATAAAAATGAAGGTACAAAATATCTGTTGCCAAAAATGTGGATTTTAGCTCGATCCGATGTCTGGTTCTCTGTAAAAAAATTCTTGAAAATGAAGCCAAATTTGCAATTTTCTTTGAAAAAGTTTTTACACAGCCGTGGGTGGTATCAAATTGAAGATAATCGAAATTGATGACGTCCTGTTCTAATTTCGGCTCGATCCGATGTCTGGTTCTCCGGCAAACATGTTTTGAACCAACCACTGCAGATCGGGTGTTTTATGATTTTCCCTGGAAAAGTTTTGACAGGGTCATGTGTGGTATCAAAATGTAGGTACATTCAATTGAATGCGAAAATCCAAGTTTGGCCAAATCCGATGTTTGGTTTGCCGGCAAACAGGTATTGAACACCCCCCCGTGCTGAAGGGTGTCGGAAAATTTATGATTTTCCCTGGAAAAGCTTTCAGAGGGCCGTGTGTGGTATCGAAATGAAGGTGCATTCAATTGAATGCGAAAAAATCCAAGTTTGGTAAAATCCGATGTTTGGTTTGCCGGCAAACATGTTTTGAACACCCCCCCGTGCTGAGGCGTGTAGGGAAATTTGCGATTTTCCCCGGAAAATTTTCCACAGGGTCGTGTAAGGTATCGACATGAAGGTACATTCATTAGATTGCGAAAATTTCCCATTTTGTCTCGATCCAATGTGTGGTTCTCCAGAAAAAAAATCGTGAACACCCCCTCGCGCATAGGGGTGTCAGTAAATTTGCGATTTTCTTTGGAAATTTTTTCTCAGAGTCGTGTGTGGTATCGAAATCAAGGTACGTTCATTTGATTGCATAAAATCTTGATTTCGTCTCGATCCAATGTCTGGTTCTCCTAAAAAAAAATCTTGAATACCCTCTCGGAAAATTTATGATTTTCTTTGGATTTTTTTTTGGAAAAACGTGAGTAGCATCAAAATGCTCACGTGATCGCTAGCTTTCCGAAAATCGAACAATCAGCCCGATCGCATCGTGGGTTCTCCAGCAATCGCCGATCGAAGATTGTCGATTTTTTTTTGTCGGACGGGTACTAGTACGGGGAAAAAACCAAAATTTGAAAAAAAGTCAAACTCTTTTGCCGAAGCCGTGTGTGGTATAAAAATGAAGGTACGGAATATCTGTTGCCAAAAATGTGGATTTTAGCTCGATCCGATGTCTGGTTCTTGTAAAAAATTTCTTGAAAATAAAGGCAAATTTGCAATTTTCTCTGGAAAAGTTTTTACACAGCCGTGAGTGGTATCAAATTGAAGATAATCGGAATTGATGACGTCCAGTTCTAATTTCAGCCCGATCCGATGTATGGTTCTCCGGCAAACATGTTTTGAACCAACCACTGCAGATCGGGTGTCGGAAAATTCATGATTTTCCCTGGAAAAGTTTTGACAGAGTCGTGTGTGGTATCAAAATGGAGGTACATTCAATTGAATGCGAAAAAATCCAAGTTTGGCCAAATCCGATGTTTGGTTTGCCGGCAAACAGGTTTTGAACACCCCCCCGTGCTGAAGGGTGTCGGAAAATTTATGATTTTCCCTGGAGAAGCTTTCAGAGGGCCGTGTGTGGTATCGAAATGAAGGTGCATTCAATTGAATGCGAAAAAATCCAAGTTTGGTAAAATCCGATGTTTGGTTTGCCGGCAAACATGTTTTGAACACCCCCCCGTGCTGAGGCGTGTAGGGAAATTTGCGATTTTCCCCGGAAAATTTTCCACAGGGTCGTGTAAGGTATCGACATGAAGGTACATTCATTAGATTGCGAAAATTTCTCATTTTGTCTCGATCCAATGTGTGGTTCTCCAGAAAAAAAATCGTGAACACCCCTCGCGCATAGGGGTGTCAGTAAATTTGCGATTTTTTTTGGAAAATTTTTCTCAGAGTCGTGTGTGGTATCGAAATCAAGGTACGTTCATTTGGTTGCATAAAATCTTGATTTCGTCTCGATCCAATGTCTGGTTCTCCTAAAAAAATTCTAGAATACCCTCTCGGAAAAAAAATGATTTTCATTGAAAGTTTTTTTGGAAAAACGTGAAGAGCATCAAAATGCTCACGTGATCGCTAGCTTTCCGAAAATATAACAATCAGCCCGATCGCATCGTGGGTTCTCCAGCAATCGCCGATCGAAGATTGTCGATTTTTTTTTGTCGGACGGGTACTAGTACGGGGAAAAAACCAAAATTTGAAAAAAGTCAACTCTTTTGCCGAAGCCGAGTGTATAAAGGAAATAATTTGAAATTTAAATTGTTCATCGAAGTTGTTGAGAAATTTGAATTACAGCAATTGTTTTCTAAAATTTTACCACGAGTCAATTGTGAAAATCAATTGGCAAGTTTCATTTCGGAATAAATCGGACATGTTAATAAATCAGTGCAAAATTTGTTTCGAAATTTCCGTCGTGTTGGCAAAGTGGAAATTTGATTTGAAAAATCAATTTGCCTCGAGTTTGTAGAAGGTTTGAAAAACTGAAGGTGTAAAATCTAATTTTTGGGCAAATTTGGCCTGTTGTGGGAAAGGTTTTGAACCCTGCGAAAAATTCAAAGTTTGTAACGTTCTGGTAGCTCATGTGTTGAAACATTTGATTTCTGAGGAATCCAGTTGAAAAATTTTCCCTGGTGTGGTACGTTTGAAGACATCTTTGATTGGAAATCTTTGTCTTCCAATCGTAGTTTTCAAAAATTTATTGACGACCATGAGGTTTCAAATAATTTGATTTCCTCCGAAATTTGTTCTCAAATGTTTTGAAAAACCGTATTGTCATATACTTTTCGCTGTTTGTAACTGCTATGAATCGTGAGTTCCATCGGATTAATTTTCGTTGTTTTTTTGGAAAAGTATAA
The DNA here is from genome assembly GCA_907164805.1 of Brachyptera putata. Classification (NCBI taxonomy): domain Eukaryota; kingdom Metazoa; phylum Arthropoda; class Insecta; order Plecoptera; family Taeniopterygidae; genus Brachyptera; species Brachyptera putata. The sequence goes on from OU015467.1 coordinate 32,586,365, forward strand.
GGAAACACCGAATTTGAAAAGAATCTTGCCGAGCACGGGGTTCAGAAGCAAATTGCAATTTTTTTAGTCGCGGGTCTGGGTAAATCAAAATTTTTGAAAAATAAATCTTTCGAATCTTTGGAAAAAATTAAGACAATATTCTAAAATTGGATTATCGATGAGTCAGGTTCTAAAAACTCTGAATATCATTGAATTTTCTCTTGGAAACATTTTCAACGGGTGGAAATTGATTTCGGAAAAGTTTTGCGTGCGTTGTTAACGTCCTATGATTCGAAAATTTTTGATCCAATATTGGCAACGTGTTGTTGCAATAGGTTTCGAAACCTCGGTGAAAGGTGTGGAAATTTAAATTGGGACTTAATTAGGCAAAATCAGAATGTTTTGGTTTGCCGGCAAACAGGTTTTGAACACCCCCCCGTGCTGAAGGGTGTCGGAAAATTTATGATTTTCCCTGGAGAAGCTTTCAGAGGGCCGTGTGTGGTATCGAAATGAAGGTGCATTCAATTGAATGCGAAAAAATCCAAGTTTGGTAAAATCCGATGTTTGGTTTGCCGGCAAACATGTTTTGAACACCCCCCCGTGCTGAGGCGTGTAGGGAAATTGCGATTTTCCCCGGAAAATTTTCCACAGGGTCGTGTAAGGTATCGACATGAAGGTACATTCATTAGATTGCGAAAATTTCCCATTTTGTCTCGATCCAATGTGTGGTTTTCCAGAAAAAAATTCGTGAACACCCCCTCGCGCATAGAGGTGTCGGAAAATGTGCGATTTTCTTTGGAAATTTTTTTCTCAGAGTCGTGTGGGATATCGACATCAAGGTACGTTCATTTGATTGCATAAAATCCTGATTTCGTCTCGATCCAATGTCTGGTTCTCCTAAAAAAAATCTTGAATACCCTCTCGGAAAATTTATGATTTTCTTTGGATTTTTTTTTGGAAAAACGTGAGTAGCATCAAAATGCTCACGTGATCGCTAGCTTTCCGAAAATCGAACAATCAGCCCGATCGCATCGTGGGTTCTCCAGCAATCGCCGATCGAAGATTGTCGATTTTTTTTGTCGGACGGGTACTAGTACGGGGAAAAAACCAAAATTTGAAAAAAAGTCAAACTCTTTTGCCGAAGCCGAGTGTGGTATAAAAATGAAGGTACAAAATATCTGTTGCCAAAAATGTGGATTTTAGCTCGATCCGATGTCTGGTTCTCTGTAAAAAATTTCTTGAAAATAAAGGCAAATTTGCAATTTTCTCTGGAAAAGTTTTTACACAGCCGTGAGTGGTATCAAATTGAAGATAATCGGAATTGATGACGTCCAGTTCTAATTTCAGCCCGATCCGATGTATGGTTCTCCGGCAAACATGTTTTGAACCAACCACTGCAGATCGGGTGTCGGAAAATTCATGATTTTCCCTGGAAAAGTTTTGACAGGGTCGTGTGTGGTATCAAATGGAGGTACATTCAATTGAATGCGAAAAAATCCAAGTTTGGCCAAATCCGATGTTTGGTTTGCCGGCAAACAGGTTTTGAACACCCCCCCGTGCTGAAGGGTGTCGGAAAATTTATGATTTTCCCTGGAAAAGCTTTCAGAGGGCCGTGTGTGGTATCGAAATGAAGGTGCATTCAATTGAATGCGAAAAAATCCAAGTCTGGTCAAATCCGACGTTTGGTTTGCCGGTAAACATGTTTTGAACAACCCCTTGCGCATAGGGGTGTCGGAAAACTTACGTTTTTCTTCGGATGAGTTTTCACAGGGCCGTGTGTGGTATCAAAAGGAAGGTACATTCAATTGAATGCGAAAAAATCCAAGTTTGGTAAAATCCGATGTTTGGTTTGCCGGCAAACATGTTTTGAACACCCCCCCGTGCTGAGGCGTGTAGGGAAATTTGCGATTTTCCCCGAAAAATTTTCCACAGGGTCGTGTAAGGTATCGACATGAAGGTACATTCATTAGATTGCGAAAATTTCCCATTTTGTCTCGATCCAATGTGTGGTTCTCCAGAAAAAAAATCGTGAACACCCCCTCGCGCATAGGGGTGTCAGTAAATTTGCGATTTTCTTTGGAAATTTTTTCTCAGAGTCGTGTGTGGTATCGAAATCAAGGTACGTTCATTTGATTGCATAAAATCTTGATTTCGTCTCGATCCAATGTCTGGTTCTCCTAAAAAAAAATCTTGAATATCCTCTCGGAAAAATTATGATTTTCTTTGGATTTTTTTTTGGAAAAACGTGAGTAGCATCAAAATGCTCACGTGATCACTAGCTTTCCGAAAATCGAACAATCAGCCCGATCGCATCGTGGGTTCTCCAGCAATCGCCGATCGAAGATTGTCGATTTTTTTTGTCGGACGGGTACTAGTACGGGGAAAAAACCAAAATTTGAAAAAAAGTCAAACTCTTTTGCCGAAGCCGAGTGTGGTATAAAAATGAAGGTATAAAATATCTGTTGCCAAAAATGTGGATTTTAGCTCGATCCGATGTCTGGTTCTCTGTAAAAAAATTCTTGAAAATAAAAGCAAATTTGCAATTTTCTCTGGAAAAGTTTTTACACAGGCGTGAGTGGTATCAAATTGAAGATAATCGAAATTGATGACGTACAGTTCTGATTTCAGCGCGATCCGATGTATGGTTCTCCGGCAAACATGTTTTGAACCAACCACTGCAGATCGGGTGTCGGAAAATTTATGATTTTCCCTGGAAAAGTTTTGACAGAGTCGTGTGTGGTATCAAAATGGAGGTACATTCAATTGAATGCGAAAAAATCCAAGTTTGGCCAAATCCGATGTTTGGTTTGCCGGCAAACAGGTTTTGAACACCCCCCCGTGCTGAAGGGTGTCGGAAAAAAGCTTTCAGAGGGCCGTGTGTGGTATCGAAATGAAGGTGCATTCAATTGAATGCGAAAAAATCCAAGTTTGGTAAAATCCGATGTTTGGTTTGCCGGCAAACATGTTTTGAACACCCCCCCGTGCTGAGGCGTGTAGGGAAATTTGCGATTTTCCCCGGAAAATTTTCCACAGGGTCGTGTAAGGTATCGACATGAAGGTACATTCATTAGATTGCGAAAATTTCCCATTTTGTCTCGATCCAATGTGTGGTTCTCCAGAAAAAAAATCGTGAACACCCCCTCGCGCATAGGGGTGTCAGTAAATTTGCGATTTTCTTTGGAAATTTTTTCTCAGAGTCGTGTGTGGTATCGAAATCAAGGTACGTTCATTTGATTGCATAAAATCTTGATTTCGTCTCGATCCAATGTCTGGTTCTCCTAAAAAAAATCTTGAATACCCTCTCGGAAAAATTATGATTTTCTTTGGATTTTTTTTTGGAAAAACGTGAGTAGCATCAAAATGCTCACGTGATCGCTAGCTTTCCGAAAATCGAACAATCAGCCCGATCGCATCGTGGGTTCTCCAGCAATCGCCGATCGAAGATTGTCGATTTTTTTTTGTCGGACGGGTACTAGTACGGGGAAAAAACCAAAATTTGAAAAAAAGTCAAACTCTTTTGCCGAAGCCGAGTGTGGTATAAAAATGAAGGTACAAATATCTGTTTCCAAAAATGTGGATTTTAGCTCGATCCGATGTCTGGTTCTCTGTAAAAAATTTCTTGAAAATAAAGGCAAATTTGCAATTTTCTCTGGAAAAGTTTTTACACAGCCGTGAGTGGTATCAAATTGAAGATAATCGGAATTGATGACGTCCAGTTCTAATTTCAGCCCGATCCGATGTATGGTTCTCCGGCAAACATGTTTTGAACCAACCACTGCAGATCGGGTGTCGGAAAATTCATGATTTTCCCTGGAAAAGTTTTGACAGGGTCGTGTGTGGTATCAAAATGGAGGTACATTCAATTGAATGCGAAAAAATCCAAGTTTGGCCAAATCCGATGTTTGGTTTGCCGGCAAACAGGTTTTGAACACCCCCCCGTGCTGAAGGGTGTCGGAAAATTTATGATTTTCCCTGGAGAAGCTTTCAGAGGGCCGTGTGTGGTATCGAAATGAAGGTGCATTCAATTGAATGCGAAAAAATCCAAGTTTGGTAAAATCCGATGTTTGGTTTGCCGGCAAACATGTTTTGAACACCCCCCCGTGCTGAGGCGTGTAGGGAAATTTGCGATTTTCCCCGGAAAATTTTCCACAGGGTCGTGTAAGGTATCGACATGAAGGTACATTCATTAGATTGCGAAAATTTCTTATTTTGTCTCGATCCAATGTGTGGTTCTCCAGAAAAAAAATCGTGAACACCCCCTCGCGCATAGGGGTGTCGGAAAATTTGCGATTTTCTTTGGAAATTTTTCTCAGAGTCGTGTGTGGTATCGAAATCAAGGTACGTTCATTTGATTGCATAAAATCTTGATTTCGTCTCGATCCAATGTCTGGTTCTCCTAAAAAGAAATCTTGAATACCCTCTCGGAAAAATTATGATTTTCTTTGGATTTTTTTTTGGAAAAACGTGAGTAGCATCAAAATGCTCACGTGATCGCTAGCTTTCCGAAAATCGAACAATCAGCCCGATCGCATCGTGGGTTCTCCAGCAATCGCCGATCGAAGATTGTCGATTTTTTTTTGTCGGACGGGTACTAGTACGGGGAAAAAACCAAAATTTGAAAAAAAGTCAAACTCTTTTGCCGAAGCCGAGTGTGGTATAAAAATGAAGGTACAAAATATCTGTTGCCAAAAATGTGGATTTTAGCTCGATCCGATGTCTGGTTCTCTGTAAAAAAATTCTTGAAAATATAGGCAAATTTGCAATTTTCTCTGGAAAAGTTTTTACACAGGCGTGAGTGGTATCAAATTGAAGATAATCGAAATTGATGACGTACAGTTCTGATTTCAGCGCGATCCGATGTATGGTTCTCCGGCAAACATGTTTTGAACCAACCACTGCAGATCGGGTGTCGGAAAATTTATGATTTTCCCTGGAAAAGTTTTGACAGAGTCGTGTGTGGTATCAAAATGGAGGTACAATCAATTGAATGCGAAAAAATCCAAGTTTGGCCAAATCCGATGTTTGGTTTGCCGGCAAACAGGTTTTGAACACCCCCCCGTGCTGAAGGGTGTCGGAAAATTTATGATTTTCCCTGGAAAAGCTTTCAGAGGGCCGTGTGTGGTATCGAAATGAAGGTGCATTCAATTGAATGCGAAAAAATCCAAGTCTGGTCAAATCCGACGTTTGGTTTGCCGGTAAACATGTTTTGAACAACCCCTTGCGCATAGGGGTGTCGGAAAACTTACGTTTTTCTTCGGATGAGTTTTCACAGGGCCGTGTGTGGTATCAAAAGGAAGGTACATTCAATTGAATGCGAAAAAATCCAAGTTTGGTAAAATCCGATGTTTGGTTTGCCGGCAAACATGTTTTGAACACCCCCCCGTGCTGAGGCGTGTAGGGAAATTTGCGATTTTCCCCGGAAAATTTTCCACAGGGTCGTGTAAGGTATCGACATGAAGGTACATTCATTAGATTGCGAAAATTTCCCATTTTGTCTCGATCCAATGTGTGGTTCTCCAGAAAAAAAATCGTGAACACCCCCTCGCGCATAGGGGTGTCAGTAAATTTGCGATTTTCTTTGGAAATTTTTTCTCAGAGTCGTGTGTGGTATCGAAATCAAGGTACGTTCATTTGATTGCATAAAATCTTGATCTCGTCTCGATCCAATGTCTGGTTCTCCTAAAAAAAAGTCTTGAATACCCTCTCGGAAAATTTATGATTTTCTTTGGATTTTTTTTTGGAAAAACGTGAGTAGCATCAAAATGCTCACGTGATCGCTAGCTTTCCGAAAATCGAACAATCAGCCCGATCGCATCGTGGGTTCTCCAGCAATCGCCGATCGAAGATTGTCAATTTTTTTTTGTCGGACGGGTACTAGTACGGGGAAAAAACCAAAATTTGAAAAAAAAGTCAAACTCTTTTGCCGAAGCCGAGTGTGGTATCAAAATGAAGGTACGTAATATCTGTTGCCAAAAATGTTGATTTCAGCTCGATCCGATGTCTGGTTCTCTGTAAAAAAATTCTTGAAAATATAGGCAAATTTGCAATTTTCTCTGGAAAAGTTTTTACACAGGCGTGAGTGGTATCAAATTGAAGATAATCGAAATTGATGACGTACAGTTCTGATTTCAGCGCGATCCGATGTATGGTTCTCCGGCAAACATGTTTTGAACAAACCCCTGCAGATCGGGTGTCGGAAAAATTATGATTTTCCCTGGAAAAGTTTTGGCGGGGCCGTGTGTGGTATCAAAATGAAGGTACATTCAATTGAATGCGAAAAAATCTAAGTTTGGCCAAATCCGACGTTTGGTTTGCCGGTAAACATGTTTTGAACAACCCCATGTGTAGAGGGGTGTCGGAAAACTTACGATTTTCTTCGGAAAAGTTTTCAGAGGGTCGTGTGTGGTATCAAAATGAAGGTACATTCAATCGATTGCTAAAAATTTAAACCTCAGCCCGATCCAATGTATGGTTCTCCGGCAAACAGGTTTTGAACAACCCCCCGAACAGAGGGGTGTCGGAAAATTTATGATTTTCCCCGGAAAAGTTTTCACAGGGTCGTGTGTGGTATCGACATAAAGGTACATTCATCAGATTGCGGAAATTTTTTATTTCGTCCCGATCCAATGTGTAGTTCTCCGACGAACAGGTTTTGAATAACCCCATGTGTAGAGGGGTGTCGGAAAATTTGCGATTTTCTCCGGAAAAGTTTTCAGAGGGCCGTGTGTGGTATCAAAATGAAGGTACATTCAATTGAATGCAGAAAAATCTGAGTTAGGCCCAATCCGATGTCTGGTTCTCCGGCAAACAGGTTTTGAACAACCCCCCGTGCAGAGGGGTGTCGGAAAATGTATGATTTTCTCGGAAAAGTTTTCACAGGGTCGTGTGTGGTATCGACATAAAGGTACATTCATCAGATTGCGGAAATTTTTTGATTCGTCCCGATCCAATGTATAGTTCTCCGACGAACAGGTTTTGAATAACCCCATGTGCTGAGGGGTGTAGGAAAATTTGCGATTGTCCCCGGGAAATTTTCCACAGGGTCGTTTGTGGTATCGATATGAAGGTACATTCATTAGATTGCGGAAATTTCTTATTTCGTCTCGATCCAATGTGTAGTTCTCCCTAAAAAATTTCGTGAATACCCTCCGGTGTACAAATTGGACTTTCAATTGTTTACAAAACATATTTTAATTTCAGTATGGTCAAATTTAATTATTTTCTCCCCATGAGAGGCAATGATTATACATATCTAAGTTGAAAGTATGTAATGTAAGTGACTTTGATACTGGAGACCTCTTATCGTGACCCTTCATATCACTCCAGGTACGCGAAGAGTAATGATCATCATCTCACCACTTCAGCTGAAATTATAAAATTATTATTAATGTAGATATTATACCAATAAGTCGAGAGACAATGTTCAATTCAAACCGCTTTAGAAACTGTGAAGTCACCGTCGTGCGTGGGTTCGAATCCCGCTCAAGGCATGGGTATTGTTAACATTATTTCACTCATCTCAACCTGCTTATTCGCACCCCCAAATAACCTATCTGCTGCTGGGGTCATTAAACACGATCAAAGATGAAGAAATACACATATGGGGGCTGCACTGTCTCGTCGGATGATTGCTGGGACATAATTATGCTGGAAGCACTCAGAATAAGGGTAGTATCCGCTTGGCCTATATAGGGTGTCTATCACCCTCACTCCCCTGGAAATATCACTAATCGCTACACTTGATCCGTAATTTGTCATTCCACGTCCACTTTCTTAATTATCTCGTACAATATACTCCTATCCAGGAGAGAACAAGGTCGACTACCAACTTAACAGAAGCAAATATCACCGTTACAACTGAACTGAAGTATTTTTAGGGTGGTGTGGTTGTTTAGGACGAGGTTTAAAATAAGAAACGCATCTTCATCTCTCAAAAGCGTTACATTATTTCCTCTTTTTGTTTCAATCATTTGAATGAAATAATAAATTCATAACAAAAATGATGATTGGCAGAATAAATATGGGTTTTATTTTTTTGGTCTTTGGTGATTTGGAGCAAGAAATTTGTGGATGGCATTTGAGGATTTCATCCCGGACGACGCGACGAAATTAACCAATCTCAAATACGTCATAATCGGGTCGCGACAGCTTTGAACATCTTGAACATACGAATACTTTAGAATGATTATCCTCACTTTCAATGAGCAATAATTACAGATAGAAATGGAGTACTCGTTTAAAGGAAAATGACATGTGAAGAACCCCTGCACCCCTATAAATGCAATGAGACTACATTTATAACTATATCAAGTTATCACAATAGAGTTGGTAGACAATTTTCTTCTTGCGTGAACACAAGTATACCAACGAATAATTTCTCATCTAATTTTTTTTTCTAAATGTTTGACTAATATATTATTTTTTCGTTGTTGACTAAAGCCTATCAAATGATAATTAGGGCGTGGCTCTCGTTCAGTTGTTCTAGGTTTCACTTATGTAAGATTAATTAATTAATTATCCCCAAAAAATGCTCAGCACTATTCTATTGTTGGGTGTCGTATATTATGTCCAGTGTCGCCTGGAACCACACCCGTGTTTGCGTGGTGTTGGCACTATGCAGTGGCGTACCTCACTGCAGTTCGGCAAGCGAAATGAGGTGTGGGCTTCCAGTATGTCCTGCTGTACTAATAGCATGTCATCCCATTGTTGGCTGCGATCAAGAGATGTGACTCATTGATGTGTTGAGAGACAACAATGCGTGCGAGGTGTGTTATCCAATCACTGTTAACGCGACCCTCCATTTTACTCCACACGAAGAATGATTATCATTCTTTCGGTTGAGGAGGGGAGGGGGGGGTGCCAATAATGTCCAGGCCCAGGGGCTCAATGTCTTACCACGGCCCTCGCATTGGCTGCTCGTCCAGAGACCAGGGCTACCAACCGAACAACGCAACAAACCTGCTCTTGGCACCACTGGCAACGGTTCATCAGGTACACGGTCTTAACTCACGACCCTTTATCACCCAAAACAAAATGGTAACCCTTAACATTTACATTTCTCGCGCGGGCGCTGCGTATTAGTCCCTATCTTTACATAACATAACCTCTTATAATCCGAACATTTTCTTAATGGCTACCCATTTTAATTTTACCCATAAGAATGGTCATTACTAAAAATAGTAGCTTTCAGGGTGTGGGGGGGGGCGCATTGCAAGCAGGGTAAAGAGAGATAAAGTGTCTTTTCGTTTCCATTTTGAAATCTCTTGTAAGAATCATCTGCCCCCCCCCCCTACCCCCTACCCCCTTTCGTTTGGTATTTACTCTTGGGCATAATCAAATGTATTTTGCATACGAATCGCATTGAAGAAGGCGATAAAGGGTTCATACTATCTTAGCTATAGTAGACGTTGGATTTTCCTGTTTTAATCGTTCGTTGTTATAGGCATACTTGAGTGTAGTATTATACCTTTTGAACATCCTTCTCATGTATATACTTGTTTCCACGAGAGGACAAGGTCGTCTACCAATATAACAAACACAAATGTATCCGTTAAACTTCTATACTTGCGGCATTTTTAGGGATAATTTAATTTTCCAGGATGAATTTCACGATAAGAACACAAACATTCATTTTGAATGCGCTGAAAGTTTGATTTTATTACAATTACCGATTTTTTTTTACTTTTATTCAGTTGGTATACGGTCTTCTGGTAGCGTGAATGTATTCAGTTGCTTGGACTCGATAGCAGATAATAGCACGGCACGGTGACTTGTATTCATGTCTTATCTATGAAGGCACGGCACGGAGGGCGAAAGAATAAGATCGGAGTGTATTAAAATGTTTTCGCTCGCTGGGAGAAGGTCTACAGCGGGGGGGGGGGGGATTGATTATGGTGCAGACTGAGGAACCAAGATGGGGAACCGTGTAGGACGAGAGACGGCGGTGATTTGGAAGACGATTATTTTTATAAGTCTTGTATCCTCGACATAGGAAGGTTCCGAGCGACCGTCCCCCCTACCTCACACCACTAGCGCACGGTTGGTTCGAGTCTCCTTCTTTCCTGGATTCAAGAATACTTCAGGATCTAAGAATTGTATCTTCAAGTCGGTATTTACAGAGTATAGATGCAGCAACTGAATAATGTATTACTACTGAGAGAGTGGTAGAAATCAATCATTTGGTCATGTGCCCCTGGAAGTGAGATTATTCACATCTATAGCCTTGTATATTTATTTTTGTCTTAAAACTGATTGAATGTATAAATATCTAATGTCATATCAATCAAAGAGCATACAATTATCTTTGGTTTGATATACTTATTATTCAATGACACTGCATGGTTCTAAGCCCCGTACATGAACCCGCAACATTCTTGTTCCTCACACATGCCAGCTCACCCCTGTTGTCTTCCACCCTCCTCACCCCTTTCAAAACTTCACCACCCTCCTCGACAATTCCACACATAATGTGCCAAATAATACATTCCACCGAAAGCATTAACACTATGCTTAGGAGATTATAATGAAGCATCCATATTTTTTTAATTACCCTGTTCAAGAATGGTCTATAAATTTCTTATTAATGGATCCATTAATAAACTGTTTGACTAATAAGTAAAGGGGGAAATGAGTGGAGAGGGTTGAATCTCAAGATGCAAGTTGCACTTCAGGTTTCAATATACAAACAATTATTACTGACGATGTTTTGAGATGTTTGAATTGGTACCTGTAGTAATTCAGACCATCTTGCTGATTCATTCATTTATAAGAATTCGTTTTAGTTTGCATAGCGACCTCACTGACCTCACCTTCTGATGCTTTCTGTGCAAGAAGAGGACGGACAGAAAGAAGACAAACGTGAAATGTCATCAGAGCCTCGATATTTCTCCTACTCTCATTAGGCGCACCAACGCAACCCTCAACACATCTTGATTAGGCATTTTTAATGAGTGACTTTCAAACTGAATGACTTGGGTATCCAATAATCCAAATCGCTTCCGAACGGTCCTAACTTATTTTCCGGCTTCAATAATCAATGTTTTAAGTATACCGTAGATTTATCGAATTCACCAAACATCAATTTCTCCAATTAAAGTAGTGGAAATTCTATCCAAGTTACGATGTTATTGGAACAAAAAGCTGTTTTTACAATCTTGTTTCACCTGAAGATTACTTTCTAAATGGCCCACCATAATAATAAATAGATCGCACGTTCTTTACAAACTAGTTCGCTTAGAAATACAAATACAATATGGACACCAATAAATTAGTTCCTCGATTTCACGCTGCACCCTTTACTGTCCTGCTTTGTGTTGAACATAATGTCCACGAATAAAATGACATTATCTCTTTCTCTCTCACACACACTTCTCTTTGAAACTAGTGAAATATTAGCTTGATTATTATTTTAAACAGAAGGGCCAAGATATATATTATAATAAATATTTTCGTGTAGACGCGACAAAGAACCTCATAATATATAATACCGTGTTTTGTATATGGATATTTATTTTTTCTTTTATATATTTTTTTTCTTGTCAAATATCAAATTATAGTAGTTATTTACAATGTCGTTGTCGTGTCGCGTGCCTGGAGACGATTTGCGCTCTCTCGCACTCACAGTGATCATGTTGGAGGGTCCGAGTGACGTGATACATGAGGGGTGGCAGCATCCAGCGTCGTGTTGGAAGAGGTTCAATAGGGTCTTGTTGCATTGTGTTGATGGCGTTGTTTGCATGCTTCGACTGCCTGTGTAATTACTCCTTCTGGCGTGATTCTCCGATCTACGTGCCCTGATGATGGCAGGTCGCAATCTAACAGAAGACAAGGTCTTCTAGGTCATATGGCTCAATTGGGGAACAATGTTGTGTATCAAGTTCCAGTGTTGATAAAAGAATAGATGTATAATCCAACTCCAAGGATCCGGAAGAGCTCTGGTGGCAATGAGTCAAACCAACACTCGTGGTAATGTTGTCGTCATTGAAAGTCTTGGAGTGTAGCGATAAATAGGCTGTTAAATATTTCAACAACCGTGAAGAACAAAACGGAAATTTGTATTTTTCTCGCATTTTCAATTTCGTCATCTCTTGGAGATCATCTTCTCTTGTTTGTTTGTTTGTTTGTTTGTTCAGAAGATTAGCTTCCAAGTGCTATCCACAACAGTAGCTAGTGATTTATCGTCCAGCTAAGACCTCTGTTGCACATCGCAGTGCGCAGGTCAAACATGTCTCCTTCTCTTAAGGCGGTGCAATGCATGGTGCTTATACACATCTAGAGAAATTCATCTTTACTGTTTTTCCCAATGCTCACGAATCAGTGTGATTGAATCAGAAGTGTATCAACTCCAAGATAATTGTACGCTCTTCAATTGATATGACATCATATTTTCCTGAATTCAATCAGTTTCAAGATAATACGTCAATGAATAACAAGAATGTGATGAAATTCATTGACGTATCATCTTAAAACTGATTGAATTCACAAAATAGAATGTCATATTAATTGAAGAGCGTACAATTATCTTGGAGTTGATATACTTTTCATTCAGTTACACAGGTTCGTGAACATAGGAAAGAATAGTAAAGATGAATTTCTCTCTGTGTACCCCGACCAATGCAGCCCCGGATGAGCGCAACTAGCATGTTTCCCTGACGCCAGTACAAACAGGTCGTTCATCACTCGGGCAGGCGGTGGAGGTATTACAACCACCGAACCTGCGGTCCTGGTTCGCATCCCGCCTCGTCTTCTGTACACACGCGGGCGGTTATGATGCATTTGTCTTGCCTGCTTCTCGTCTTAAATCATCGCCTGAGATCGTCTTACCGCGCAACAGATACAAGGTACGGCGTGTCGGCGGGCTTAGTGTCGCCGCTATTGTTTCACCGCTTTGTCTCGAAGCATAATGACTGGTCGGCGTTGAGGAAATGAACATCGTAAACTTGAAATTCAAATTAAGCGTGGATTTTGTGTTGGATTTCTTTGAGAAAACTTGTCACGAGCCAATTAATGGACGCTAACTATACTCAAGGAGTCCATAGGGCAAAAAGTTACCGACAGGGTGATTTAACAGGTATAAATAATCATAGAACTTGAACCGTGCGAGATGAAAGATTGATGAATGGATCAGAATTTACAGGCAATATTTGTCGAAATTGCTAATGACTCTTAATTTCATGATGAAAAATGTAGAAAGATCTCTTGTATGTATAACAGTAACAGTCGATATTTTTGACAACGATGTTTACCTCATAGCATACCGCTACGTACAAGTGTGTAATATATTGTGAATACTTATCATGGATGGGCAATATTCAGAAGATACTTCCCTGATGGTGTGAAGCAGTTTCACTGCGTTATCTCCGGGCGAAAAGTCACTGCGATCGTTCATATGTCGTATTGACACTGAACATGTACACCGAAGCCCATGTCACACAGCCGAGTATACTTTGTTCCGGTATACGCTTTCCAGCGTGTCCCCGATTATCATATATCCTAGAGTGTAACTTCACACAATAAATAGCATTACAGCCTAGACTTCAAAATCTTTTTCAGCAACATTTTTTTCAGAGAGATCTTTTTCAACGAGAGCAGTAGAGATGTAGAGAGAATAAGAGGAGAGAGAGAGAGAGAGAGAGAGAGGCGACTCGTGTGTAATTCGCACAGGCTATACATGGTAGGTGTGTCATAATAATGTTCGAGTGACAAAATCTAAAAAAACAATTATTATTCTCTCTGAAAAGCATGTTTGTATATGTTTGTGGTCTCGTGTTCTGAGGCTTGTCGTGTGCGTACAGAAGTCAGTCAGGTCCGTAACGCCCAATGAGGCACTCCGTCTCGCAGCGGGCGCCGTGCCGTGCCGATCGCCGAACACCTCTACATCGGGCCTGTGCGGTGGGGCGCGGCGCGGACATTCTGGCGCACTGACATGAGTACTGAGCTTCCACTGCTTGAGCAACCTGTTGAGTGGGGGTTCAACTCCTTCCATGCTTTGATGTGATTTGACCCAAACCTCACCCATCTAACCAACCGTCACTAAAAAACCTTTGAAAAATGCAATGGGTGGTAACAATTTGTGAAGAGGAGGAGCCAAATCTCCCACTTCTACTCCTATTCAGGCTGCTAACAACCTAGGTGCGAGCAAGTTGGCCCAGTGGGATGGAGCGCTTATATTGTGGTCCAAACTAATCGACTGGTGACACATTTTACACCACGACGGTCGCCTACCAACAAAATAACTGTCAAATATGTGATCAAATATTCTCCCCTCAACGTGAAGGGTTGATGTCGGATGTATGCAGGTGTGTGCAGACCGCGGCAATAACCTCTGTCTCGGCTGAAAGCAGCCGGTAAAGCAGGCAGTATGAGCCCCGGTATCGCATCGGTCAATTGACATCCATTGACGTCACAAAACATTCAATCACGTCATCCAATCAAAGGTGCTTTTACTATATGGGTCATTTGACGATACCAATCAGGGTATCTCTGAAAGTCCACATGTTGTATAGGTCTATGTTGAGCACCTGAAGAGCATATACCGGAATAAAGTCGACTCGGTTGTGTGACATGGGTTGAACCTGAACCCTAACCACATTCCCCTGAATAGTACCCCGAAGCCCATGTCACACGACCGAGTCAACTTTATTCCATTATATGCTCTTCAGCTTCCCCACCACAACGGAGATTTCATTTGTACAACATCCCCGCTAGAGTAGTATTGTGAACACCACATGTTTCCCGCCAACCCCTACCGTGCAAGCCGTACTGGTCAAATGGCGTGTGCAGAGGTGCCAACCCAAACAAGACAATAGGGAATTACTAGTGATTATCTTGACAATGCTTCGCGGTTATTTTTCTAGTGAAATACGGTTGGTATTATTCGGAGGGGGGGGGGGGGGGGGTAATGCACAAACCAATATCAATGACTGTGGAATGAAAAAGCAGTTACATTGTTTCTTTCTGTAGGGAAAAAAAGCGTTCGGATTATACAAATATCGAGACAGGGTTAAGTTGATAAAGCCATTAAACCATTTTTACTGTTATTAATGTGTGTTTGAAATCCCATCGAGTATTGAATTGAAATGGTTTGTAATAACGGAGGGATCTTTACCGGTGAATGGAGCCGGTGGTAATGGATGGAAAAATCAGCAATTGAAAATCAAGACATTTTAATTCCAGGGAATTTATAGACTGGATTTGTTTCAGTCTAGTTCTGTTTCATTCGAATAAGTCAGGATTTATTAATGTGTAGATTGATTTGTTTCCCAAGCTGCTTGATGATGCGAAGTGATTCACGGAATTATTCTTAGTAAGTAGAAGTTTAGGGACATCAGAAACTAGATTTCAACTAATGATGACGATATTTGTTCCCATAATTTTAGAGAGAACTAGAAATCTTCTCATTTGCAGATATTATAATTCATTCGTTTGTCATTCAACGTCCTTTCTCTCCCATAATCACTTCATCGTTTCATTGACATTAACCCCCAAATAACCTATCTGTTGGTGGGATTATCACGCAAACTATATGTATGTTTTATTGGTCCGCAAGGAATTGACATTACAAGAATACAATCATATGTCAAGTCATTAATTATTAATACAAATATAGTATGAAGCATTATGCTGTGTATAAAACATGATCTAATCGATGTATTCGCCGAGATTTTCCCAAGTGTTTAATTGTTAGACGACTTTCTTGTTTCCGAGATAGACCAACAGCTAACGCGTTCAGGTAACCTTCTGATTATAGTTAACATCCCTCTCCAACTAATCAGCTCGTAACGTATTATTCATCGCTTTTAATCGCCTGTTAATTACCCTCCTAATCGCGATCGCCTTCAGACCAGAAGACGACCGACACCTTCGTAACCCGATCACCCCGGCTCGCCATTACATCTCAATCTTCACCCAATTAACCTGTTGGGGAGTTTACCTCCATCGCTGACCTCACTGCGTCAAAGTTCACCGAAAGGTCAAAAGTCTCCACCATGTAATATCTTCACCTATATACACCCATAATGACCCTCGGCCGAAGTCGTATTCAATTGACCTTACTTTCCCCGTCGGTGAGGTCACAAACGTTACCGACATATCAGGTCACAGGTCAAATTAATTCCCCCGAAACCATAGAATGGCCACACCCATATCGCTCTCAAACCCGAAATTATTCGCGTAAGGGGGCGGTCGTTGGAATTGAACGAAACGAAAACGTTTGGTAGTAAATTCACACACTGGTGGGGTGTGGGGGGAGGGGGAGGGCAGGGGGAGGTTATAGGGTATAATGTGTTATTAATGAACGGCAAGAATTTCATTAAAGATTGTTTGTATATCAAAATGTCCAGTAAATTATGTCGGGGGCATGCTTATGGCCACCCCCCCCTCACACCCTGTATGCTAGTGCTGGGTATATGCAGTTAATGATAAGCCGGTTCCAGCGAGGATGACATCTGATATACGGGGACAGTCGGGTTTTATCACCGGGGAGACGGGGCTAGTGCAAGTGGAAGATCAAGAGCAACAAATGGGGCAAAGTTTCTGTATTTGATGGAAATACGGATTATTCATTTATGTATTTTAGAGTTGGATGGACGAACTCGTAGCCAAGTATTAATTAGTCGACTATTTGGTTGTTATAATTATGTAACGTAAGGAGATATCTAGGAAAAATACAAATATCAGTTTTTGAAATCGGGCCGTATGGAATTTTCAATTTTAGCTGTATCTCATAAAACAATATGATTTCAACTTGACTATTCATTTTATTAAAAGCAAATTCCACTCCTGTATGTAGACCTGTAAACATGGTGGAAAATGCTACATATAGGCCGTATGTATTGAATACGTAGAACGTATGAAGTGCTGAAATAAATAAAATGCCATTTTGTGTATCTCACGTATGATTTCTGAATGCAGTTTAAACATTTTATACGAAGTTATTCCTATTTTTAATTTGTTATTGTGAAAGATTTTACGCTTGATTTCTGGTATTAATGATCGTTCCTTGCCGACCCCAGCAGCAACCTCTCTGTTTTGGGGGTACGAGAGTGGAGGGTGTATGCCCACATGATCGATATACGTTAACAGTAATCGCTGTAAATACAGGACTCGGACTTGACGCTGTCGATAGACATTTCAAAAACACGGCACCTCCACCAATATCCGAGATGGACTTTTAGCGGTTAGCATGTCAGGCGATTCCAGTCGGTATCAATCTAGTTGGACAGAACGATATGAGAAACTGCTTTGCTGTGCTAATCGAAGGTATCACATTATATTCATTTGTGAAATTAATTAAATGTAAATCTATCCATCAAAAATTGATTAAATAATCTTCTTTTGATGTATTGAGTCAATTCGAATCTAGCAAATGATTTTCATACATTCAGCGATTTGAAGAAAAGGTAGGAAATAATTTGTAGAATGGATGTATTTTTTCGACCCTACACCATCATAATAATACAAATATGAAGAAAAAATATTCTATTCTAATTGTTATGCCTTGTCAACCAGCTTTTCAAATAGAATTAATTTATTTCACCAACTTTCTATCCACAAATAGACCGTTTTGAATTCCACATCTACTATCAAATACGTGCATGTATCAAAATGTTCCTCAATATAATATATATAATTCCGCAGCGCGCGTATACCCAGTTCCAGAACACTTGAGCTCGAAATGTGCAATAATTTGTTCGGAATGCGAGCATGTTTTTTAGCCGACATGCTTATACACACAATACAACACACACATAACACATCGTATTCCGTATTCGACAATTTATAGCCTTACACGTTCCTAGCCGTCCTCTTTATAGGCACATAGGCACTGTGTCGACTCGTGCCATGGCTTGGCGGTAATTTCACTCGAATGGGGGGGTTGGACAGTATATTAAACAGCTATAAATATAACCTACCGAATTGCTGAATTTTGGGCTTTTACTCGCGACCATATTCGATGTTGTGTATATAGGGTGATTCGTGTGAGGTGGGTGGGATTTTTTGGGGGTTGGGGTGAACGTATTTTATGTTCAGTTTTTAATTGTTGTTTTATTTTGTTTTTATTTATTGTTCTGCCCTGAAGATCACGATGTACTTGATGACATCCTCTACTGTTGATTACAGTGGTTGCATGACGTGTAGATTTATTTGTTTTCCGTCTGTTTCGAATTTCGCCAATTTTACAAATATAATACAACTTATTATAGAGGTTGTTAACATGACCGAGTTTGTTCATGCGAAGATATTTTTTTTATATTTTGGAATTTTCTTGCAGTGATTTGATCGTTTGATCGAGTTGGTTACATTGGGTTGATTAAGGGCAACAGCAACAACAACAACAACAACAACAACAACGTCCTCATGTTGTGATATAGGGTCTACATGAGTAGGCTGTCATCTCGGGTGGGTATTGCCTATTACGCCCGAAATAAATGCATTTTCTCGATCTGGGACTTTCTCCAAGTGACTCTTCTAGCTCATGTCCGTGTCACAGCCGTTCGGTCAGCTTGCATAGCACACTCCATGCGTGAGCTCCGAGCTCTACATGCTCGCTGCCTGACACCCGAGAGCGCAGTAATAACGATGAATTAATCATTACTGCAGGAAATGAACTCTAGGTACACTTAACAAGCGCAATAGAAGTCGGCGGGAGCCAAGTTATTTGCCGGCGAGATATTTATGGTCAGAAGAGAGCCGGCTACACGGCTGACTGATGAAAAAATATGCCGTGGAATATTCCGGCGGCTCTGTCGGCAGTGCCATTCGCTAAATTATCACGCGACGAGATTAAAGTACAGTTGGCATTCATTAAATCGGTATAGAGCCGCACTCGGTAGCTCAGTCGAGTAGGGCATCGCTTTACGTTGGGCGTGGGATCGAGTCCCGCTAGAGGCATGGGTGTAAACGTCCTTTCACTGATCACGTGCTCCGTACCCCCGAATGACCTAGCTGTCGGTGGGGTCGTCAAACAAACAATGATCATCATCATCAAAGTGGTATAATTTCAGTGGAAAGTGGAAAGCATTCGTCTTTTGTTGACTCTCAATGTTGGAAATGTCATCACAAAGAAGTGTTCATATGTTGGCTGTTGGTTAGCTTGGATAAACCAATCGAACTGACGAGTGGCTAGCACACTGAACCGTCATTCAGGAGACCGGGGTTCGATTCCCGCCATGGTCGACCATCCTGACAGGGGTTTTTCGTGGTTTCTCTGTAGTTCAGATCAATACTGGGATGGTTCCTTAACAACATACCACAACCGACTCCTTCCCACTATCCAAAAACACCTGCTACCTTTCATCTCATCATCCCGTTTAATTCACCGACGCCAATAGATCTTGAACCATCAGTTCAGTGCGTGAACCAGTTTTATAAATGATGAAGATTGGTGTTGAAATTCACGTCGATTATATTTGTTTCACAATATCCCACAAACAATCAATGTCTCACGAAAGGTATAAATATTAGATATCACCCAAACTCGTGTCATGTCAGAAGTTGTGATGCGTGACTTCGTTTATTGTCACCTAGAATATTACAGAACTCCCAATTACAGCATTGCCGTATTCTTTAATATTCCCTCACAATACCTTTATTGTCTTTCATTTCCACCAACACCTTTATACTACCCCCCCGTCCTGTCACAATCATTTATTCACGGTGAGCAACTCGATGAGAAAATACAGGGAAAAAATGAAAATGTGAGGAGGGTGGGGGGGGGGGGGTAGGAGGGGGGAGTAATATCATATATTTCTGGTATATAAAAGAAAATGATGGTCTTAACTCGAGACCCGTAATTATTTTCCATACCCTTGGGTGTCCATTGAAGAAAAAAAGAAGAGAAATAGACAAGCAAGGAAGACGATGAAACAGAAGAAAGAAATAAGAATTATAAATACGTCTTTATTAATGGGCAAAGATTTAACCCGGCCGGGTTGCACGCGGGGAGGGAGTTTTATTAGACTTTTTCATTTGGTTGTCGGGACACGGCATTAAAAAACACATCAAATTTATTTGACAAATGCCGAGGGGATACAGTCTTATTAAAAAATATAAAAGAATAAAAATAATTAAAAAACATATTTGTCTTTTTTTTTTCTTCTCCGTGAAACTGAAGAATACAGTAAGAAGGAATTTAAAAAAAAAAAGTTCCCTCCCTAAACGCTCATTACTGTCTAAGTACTGGGAACTTGTCAAACGCCCCTCGAAGATCGCGGACGGAATTTGCATATGAAATAGAAAAGAATTGTAGACATTTGTCAGCTGTGTGTATTTAATACGAAGAGCTATTAAAACCGGCGGCTGCTCAGTTTTTATTGTCTTCGTAATATATTCATATAGGTATCTATTAAGTGTAGTTTGAGATTAGACCTCCTCGAGAGCTGATAGATCGGTCAAGTTGACAGTAAGTAATGGCTACTTGCGAGATTATGTGCAAGGTGCATTGATCAGGCTTAATCGTGTACCGCCTGGTTTTCTCAGAGTTTGGATAAGAGAAAAACTATTTATAGAGTGAAGGGTTATTTTAGATTTATAAACCCTCGTTTGAATTACTACAAGTAGTTATATGAAACTGTTTGACATTTTGTCGAGATATTTTCTTTTTGAAATGTCTGTCATTCGAATTTTCTTCTCCATCTCATTTTCAATTTTTGGAATTTTCGTAACAGTATTTTATCTGTTCTAATTGTATCTTGGGGTGTGGAAAATGAATGGAAAATGAATGAAAAATGAATGAAAAATGAAAAATGAGTATACAATATTTCTGATGTACAGTTATGTTTTATATTGCATCATATCACAAATAATCGAACTATTGTGATTAGGCCTATAGCACAAACCAAAACAATTTGTACTTATAAATGTATCCCGGACTTTGGAAATTGAAAGACTTTTATCCGCGGCGGAGAAGTATGGTCACAGACTGGTGTTGAAATGTATTGTTTTTGAATAATTGAAATGTTGTGTTGAGATCACCCTTGTGGTGCCCGTCCAAACGATCCTACCTTTCAGCCAATTAATTGGGGAACAATGATTTTGTATCAAGTTTCGAAGTTGATAAGAAAAAACATTACTGCTATATATTTTATTGTAGCCTATAATAATTTTTATTTTCAATAATTATAATTTTTTTCTTCATCTAGTTTCTGCTTAAGAGTTTTGTTAATTTAGTTCAAGACTTTTGTACAACTGTAAGTGTAACTAATTAATTTTTAAATTTAACCAAATGTCCTAAAGTATGTCGTCTCGCACTATTCTGAGTTTATGGCAAGTAGTGAGTGATTCGCGCTCAGAAGTTCTGAGTGACGCGGAGACGTCTGCAAGTGTTTTATTTGATACTGTGCTCGAGGGTGACAAATGAAAACGCTGTGCTGGTCTTGTTCTTGTTCGAGGGAACAATTAAGTGGAGGGAGGGGGGTGACGTATCTCCACGTGTCTAGCGAACAACAATCGTTTGTCGACGCTCACGGCCGCACTAATTGATTGACAGGCGAATTACTTTCTTCTGCTTTAAAACAAAAAAACGATGAATGTCAAATATTTCTTGAGTTATAATAGGCGTCGTGCATGAATTGTTTTTATTATTTTTTCAAATCAACTTTCTTAGTTCGCATTTTTTTAGTGAAAATTTATTGAAACTGAATAATTGATAATTAATAATCAATGTAAGTTTCAAGATTTTCTTGGTTAAGCGATTATTAGCGGATTAACTCGTATCCTTGTTTTTATTTTCCGTTGAGAACTTTGCTAGAATTGATGAATTGGTAGAAATTAAATAACAACAGTTCGTAAATCTGATATTATTTCATGTCATTTTATTACATGTTCTTAGTCCGTTTTTGCGCTCAGCACTCAACTTTTCTGTACATCATATATCTTCCCAGTTTTTTTGATATCTCCACCTATCGCTCTGTTTTTTTATGATTATTTTTTAATTTCTTTTCTCTCATAACTGTCACAAAACGTTCTGTGATACCGTATTAACCATTTCTCCCCGTCTTGTCGCAAGTAGAGCAGGCCGAGTCGTGCAAACGCCTGGAGATCAGGCAGATGAAGGTTGCGAGCGACCGGTTGTCTGTTCTGAGGTTTTTATTGGTTTCCCTCAGTCTTTAGATCACAGCAACTTGTACGCTGAGACTTGGGGATCAGTTGGTAGCTCTTCAGAGAGTTGGTCGTTCATTCCGAATAGACTGTTTAGTGATTTCCCTCAGTCACTGTTTTAGTTATATAGTTTTTAGTTATGAAAACTGAGACACTACTGAGACAAATCTTGATCCGTAAGACACCGCCATAAGACAAAGGCTGTATTATGTATGAACTGTTCAGTTCGTGACGGTTATTGTGTAATTTGTCGATGTATCAACATCATGGATGTCATTTTATGAATTACAATTATTGCTTCTCGGTGATTTTTTTTTTATACAAACTCATTTTTATTTTTAATTGTTCATTTTTCTACCGTCTTGTTCATATCATTCCAATTATTCTATTTAATAAGGCTATTCTGATATTCCCGCTCGAGATGAGTTTTTCCTCGTCGTCTGAATCTCCGAGTAATGTGAATGGCAGTTCGAGAGACCTTGGTCGTAAAACGAACAGGCAGCGGGCTTAGAGCAAATCTGAAAGGGAAATAATGTATTTTCCCCTTCGGTTGGCACCACTGCAGAACTCACATATATTGTTAGGTTTATAATTATTTTGATTTTTAATCTTTCACTCTCTCTTTCTTTCTCTATGTGTCTCTCTGTCTAAATCTTCGTGTAATTCTAATGAGGAAAACTAATTGGTTTCGTGGATGGATGAGTAGGCCTATAACCTCCTTACTCTGCTTTTTTCTCCTATTGTGATATTGTGAATATATGAAATAATAGAAATACCTTTTTCGATTGTGATTTTCTCATATGTGTTATATTTTGTCTCAACATCGTGGATGATCTTTCAAGCTGTAAACGTGTTGTTTACGCTAATTATTAATTAGGATGGAAAATTAGTAGGTATTTGTTTCCAAAAGTAATAAATTATTAATCCGCTAGTTCTCGCTTGATTTTATTTGTCGTCCAAATTTCCCAAAATACAATCCAGTTTTTCTCAAATGTTTGTCGAACTTGCTTCCCTCAAAACTGATTACAGCATCTGAAAATTAATCAATCTATATCATAAATAATTACGAAGTATATAATGATAGACTGTGTATTCCTTTCATTCAAGTCTTTTTGGTTTCTAACATTTTTTCATTTTTTCATTTTGTTATTTTCTCCCATGTTTTTACCCTACATTACAATAGCTCACTCATCCCGTGTATTCGTAGCCTACATATTGACTGTACTTCAACTTAACACTTGTTTTAACTGGCTCTAACCCAGGCAAGTATAACATGCACGGGCTAACTGTTCCAGTAAAACACCGATAACTGTTCCCAGACGGATCCGCGTTCTGTTCGCATAACAATAACGCTACACTGTTACGTATTGCAAGGGGTGATTAAACACGTGTTATTCGTCTGGGTATCGGCAGTTCGGCGCGATGCACACATGTAAGGGGTGGGGGGCGGGGGGGGGGGGGGGGGGGGCGGTGAAATGGCAAGGCAATGGTGTAGAACTAGACGCCAAATGAGTGTCATTTGATGGAAATGTCAGAACAAATTGATTTCTGACGATAGGTGGTGCGGGGGTTGAGTGGGGGGGGGGAGGGGGGTGCTACGAGTTCGAAGGGTGGCTTGATCTGTTTGTGTATATGTATGTATATTTTTTTCCCAGTAAAGTTAGTCATTTTTTTCGTGTTTGATAGAGAATTGATGTCTTTGTGGCATATGGTAAACAAATCACGCCCCAGTTTTTCTTTTTTTTTTACAAATTGACTGTTCGTTTTGTGTTTTGTACGATTTATTGACCAATGCCGTCAATTAGTTTCATGTATTCGTTGTTCGATGAAATGCAACAGCATCACTTGTGACGAACTCAAGAGTGCGCGGGAGTAGATTGAGCGAAACATTAGTTGTTTGGGGATAACTTCTGAACGGAATAAGATATCGAAATTCTAATACTACAGACACACAGATAATTTTGATGAATTCAAAATGCTGTGAAATGAAATTTTTAAAAGTTGGATTCTACAACATTTACAGAGGTAAGTCTATACAAATGTAATTTTAACTGTGAAAGTTATTTGATATAAAAGTTGTCCTGAAGGTATTTAAAATATCTGTGTTTCCTTCATTAGATTTCAAGTTTCTCATACCGGTCAGAAGTTGTCCCCAAATCACTGATATTCCGCTCCGTCGACTCCCGTGATCTCTCAGCTGTTGAAACGTGTGCCGGCCAATCAACATGCGGTAAACAGAATCCGGGTCACGTGACGTCTAATTGTCAGCTCTCGTGCCTATAATTACAGCCATCCGGCGATCGTCAACCAATTACACACTTCCATCCACTCGCGTGAAAACATCAAGCGAATCGCTTACCTATTGTGAAAAAAGCACCCTTCAATTCTTGCGTTTAGTTCTTTCTTCTTATCGGCTAAGTGCCCTTAGACTTTATGTTTCGTCAAATTTTCATTGACTCTTTAAACCACAAAGGTTTTTTGCATTTATGGATTATTTATTTTTTTTAAAGTGTACCTCTCTCTCGCTCTCTCTCTCTCTCTCTCCCTCTCTCTCTCTCTCTCTCTCTCTCTCTCTCTCGCTCTCTCTCTCTCGCTCTCTCGCGAAGACGATGAGAAACCGCTGGTTATGTATATAACAGGATTTTTGTGAAATTGAAATAACGGATACATTATAATAAGAATGGATAGATAATGGATACAGTAAGGGGAAATGAGCGCGGGGTGGAGAGGGGAGCTTGAATGGTTCCACCTCGTACTGCTGAACGTGCTATTGCCAAACATTCAGATATTTCAAGCTGAAAGCTCAATCATTGTTCCTACCTATAGGTACATAGACTAAAAACAAATATTGAATCATAACTAATAACTTATATTGAAATTACAAAATATAATGTCTAAACAAATCTTGTTGCGACCTGTATACAGCATATAATTACTGACCATAATTTGTCAGCTAATATACAAATGTGCATATGTATCATATACAAATATATATTTGTCCATATTTATATTATATATTCTGGTGTGATCTAGTCAATCTATAGCTTCACTATAAATTAACAATGACCCATATAAATAATAATCAGCATTATTTAAACCTATACGTTCGTATATAGTCATACATTGTTACACATGAAAATTATGTATGGCCTAAATTCAGTACAATTCGTTTTTATTCTTAATATTTTTTTTATATCCTTTTTTTGAATGCTGCTTAACCCCCCACCAACAGCTATAGGCTATTTGGGGGGCACGAATGAGCAGGTGATGATGGAAAGAGAAAGGACGTTTCCTTGTGCGGGACTCGAACCCACGCCCGACTTGCCCCGAACGAGGCCCGAACGAGGCTCGCAGGGCGGCAGTGGAGAATCGAGCAGTGCACCCCGCCAACCGTCTCGAACGAAGAAGTAAGGGTGTAATTTGAAAACGGTTCGCTTCTCGCCTATAAAAATCGCGAGCGGTGTGAGGCGGCCAAGTCGAGGTTTTAAATTCAATTTGTTACTACCGGTTTTTCTGTGAAAAAAACGCTAATATATTTCTTAAGATATAGGAATGTTCTATAGTAAATTGCGGGTAAGGGGGGGGGGGGGGTGCTTAAGAGTTGAAAGAGAGGGATCGAGGGGGGAGGAGGCGGTGGTTAGCTATAGCTCCAATAGGCTCATTATATCGTTTCATTTAACGTAAAAAATTGCGATCATTTTTTTAAAAATTAAGTGGATGGAAAAATAAGAATAAAATGTTTCTACATTACCTACTTCTTGTTGAAAATACAGGGTGACCGTGAAGTTGATGTTGGCTGTAAACTTTCAACCGGCCGCTTTTTATCTTGAGGTTACATTAATTGTACGTATTTATGTCAACAGCCTTGGATTATGTACTTCGTCTGCTTTTCATTGACTTATTCGTGATTTATACACATTTGGACGTGGCCGAATAATCTGGCATGTATGAATGCATGTGATGGAGTCCATATCATAGACCTTAGACAATCGTACTTTCTTGGGTTTATCTGATTAATGTACTTCCTCTGTCTTCGGTCTATGTGCCTGAATGTGTACTAGGGAAACGCAGCACTGCGTTGTGGTATGAGCGAGATGTACTGGAAGAAATGGTAAAGGTACACACTTGGATTCTGGAACTATCAACTCACCGCCTACCTGATTCATCTGTTGATAACTTCAGTCATTTCACTAACTGATTAGCACAACCTGTTGATCATGTTTTGATTCCTTATTTTAATTGATGTACAGAAATAATACATATATTGATTTTCATCTTTAAAAAGGCATATCTGATATATGTAAAAAATTCGAGTTAGGGTAATTAAATTCCGTAGAAACTTGAATCCATTCGTAGTAAATATGTGTTTCATATTTTTCTCTGGATTATTCTTATATTGGGGTTTTAAAAGTTCTAAATTATTTTTCTCAAAAGTTGTTCGACCGATTGCTCAAAACTGTACAGTGTATATTTAGATGATGACATATGTGTATGCCAAGTTTCATGTAAATATTTTCTCTCGTTTGACTTGTGAAGCGTGAACAAAAGGTTTTTGCTTTACTCATTCGATTAATTATCTACGTACTTGAAGGCCTATAAGAAGAATAGTCAACTTTATAAATGATTCTCGGAACTAGTTTCAGTTGGTTATGTACACAGAGGCCCAGCACTCGAGTCATCAATTCACATCGCAAGATTTCTTCTTCGTCGGTGTATCATCATTTTCCGAACCCCTGGTCATATTTCTGAGCCGAGAAAGTGTAATGGGGTCTGGGGAGAGGGGGGAGGGGGGAGGGGAGGATCTCCAATCTTAATCCTGAATATTGCTTAATTTAAACGAGATACTATGTTAAAGGTATAAATTATTGAACTGATTACCAACGCAAAGGACTTTGCCATCAGAATCCATCAAAATAAGCTATTATCTTTTAGAAAATGGGGAATATAAAAAATTCTCTCGTTGTATAAAATCGCTTTTAATATCTCGTTTTAAATTTATTTCCAAGATATTGGTGCCAAAATCTCTCTTAAATTACATCGAGCCATTTTCCTGTTTCTTACTCGTAGATGGATAAAAAGGAAACTTGGGATAAGTTAGATTATTCACTGTGCGATGCTAGATAATGCAGGAAAACGCACAAGACGGATAAAGTGTTTCGATTTAGACGAGACGAGCTTTTCTTCTTGCCGGCCTGATGGAATGTGCCGGTCGTTATTGACAACTGATATCCCCTACATCCATTTCATTCGAAACTTGTATTTGTTGATTCTACGAAATATTGCCGCTCTCGGTAGCTCAGGCAGCTGAGGCAGGGCTTCAGTAACTGAAGTGACCGTTGGGCGTGGGTTCGAGTCCCGCATAAGGCATGGGTTTTTGTAAACATCCTCTCGCTTATCATTACTTCATCATTTCATAATCACCTGCTCATTCGTACCCCCGTATAACCTAGCTGTTGGTGGGATCGTTAAACAAACAATCATCAACCAATCAATCTGTGCCATGCAGTTACTATACAATTGCATTGAAAAATAGAATGAAAAATAGAAAACTAAAGGAATCTCGCGGGTAAATTTTGTCCCGGAAAACGAAGTGTTTAGTTTTTCTGCTCTCTTCTGAGCAGCTGTGACGTGGCATGCAAATGGTTACTCCTATTACTCCAGGCTAGACTGAACGAGTTATTTCATGAACAATGACGTCACATTGAAACGTTCAGAAAATAACTGTACGGTGAATTGCAACAATTGCTTGCCTAATGAAGGAGAAATAGTTGGGATATACGAGGTGCATAAGAAGGGGGAGTTGCTAGTTATATATAGCTGAATCCACAAAGTAAGAAATACGTTTACCAACATTACAAACACAAATATCACTATTACATATCGATGGTAATAAAGCAAAATGTCGCAGGCAACATTTTTATTTTATTTTCGTCATATTCAATTTATAGTCATCCCCACCGATCTGCAAAGGCAAAGCAAAAATAATTGTTCGTAATCGCCAAATATGCTATACTGTTCCTCATTAAAATACATGCTCGTGAAAACTTGATGTATTTTCATGAAAATTCGTGACGATCTGTAAACGCATGCGTGCCAGAAAATAGAGGAATTCACATTCACCTATTTTTTTCCATGTTCAAAAACCAGTGTAATTGAATGAAAAGTGCACATCTCCAAGATAATTGTATGCTCTTCAATTCATACGACATTCTACTTCAATGAATTCAATCAGTTTTGAGATAATACTTCAATGATTGATCAACTGATTGAATTCATACAAATGAAATGTCGTACTAATTAAAGAGCATGAAATTATCTTGGAGATGTGAACTTTTCATTCAATTACACTGGTTTTTGAACATATAAAAAAATGAGTGAAGATCACATCTTCAAATTTGAATTTATCAATCGTTTTTACCTTCCTGTGAACAGTGTTCGAAATGGCGCCACGATATTTCGCCTTCGCTTCATCGACATGTACAGCTGTGGTATTCTCAGGATATTCAGTCCTCAGAGAAGCAGTGATATTACGTAATTAAAAGAGTTGTTCGGTTGGTATTCGGCCTGGTTGTTTGGCCACGCGAGGCACGTACTGCCTTATCCGGAACATGTCACCGGCACGACGGAGATTACAGCATTTTACCCGCTACGAAACAACAACAGAAATACGAGCATATATCTGGATA
This sequence comes from Brachyptera putata, assembly GCA_907164805.1. NCBI lineage: Eukaryota > Metazoa > Arthropoda > Insecta > Plecoptera > Taeniopterygidae > Brachyptera > Brachyptera putata. The sequence continues at coordinate 32,615,128 of OU015467.1, forward strand.
AATGTGGGCCTCTTTGGCTTCTCACATACATTCCTGCAAGCACGTGACCAGATCGAGGAGAAGCATTGTTGTCACTTGACTGGATAGTTATCCATCTTGTGGTTAGCTCATCGCAACTGTGACAGTGGATTCTATTGAATAACCAGCTGACTCGGCAAACGTTGTTCTGCCATCGAAGTGATTTGTAGTGAATGTTGGTTGCTACGCTACCTAGCGTGTAGCCCCGCAACGTTGAGTAACATTGAGCAACGATGTCAATGTCAGTGAACAACGCCATTACTGGTGTTGTCCTTGAAGTGCCAATTTTTTGGGTATTGCTCATAGGAGAAAGCTTGGCGGAAGATCTAGTATACCTTAGGACCTTCTATCGAATGTGCGTGAGGAATTTCACGACACTCGGTCGAGCCGTTTCGGAGGAGTTCATCCTCTAACATGTGACACGAGCTTTTCATATATAAGATAACGATATTTTCTTCCCTAATTGTGGGTAATTAACTACATATTGAAAATTTACCCAAAACTCACAGCTATATGTTGTTACTTGGGTACAGACCCTATAAATCCAGTCATCAATTTGTCAGAATCTACCTGACCGATTAATACTGAAAATGTGATCCTAAAATCCAGGTCTCGTTCAAAGATATGCCACCTGGTTTCTCGTTATTGTTTTGTTTTCCCGTGCTATAAAATGTCTTGCTCCGACCTCGTCTGTTATTTCCCTCGCTGAATAATCTACCGTCGTATAGGCCTCAGGAACAGTTTGGAGGTATTATTGTGAATATCGCTGGTTACTTTTAATAAGATAGCTAATAACATTGTATCGGCTAAAAGTTTCACAATACCTATATATACTCACTTCCTTCATAACATTTGTTATGAAACTTGGTTCTGTATATCTCGATACGCCGTACAAGTTATGTTTGGCAATTTTCATGCCAACGTTTTATCAAAAAAAAAGTTTTTTAATCAATATTAGGATACAGAAAGATGCGATGAACTGTGAAACAAATTCCAAGTACTGTCATTGTCTATTGCTATTGATACCCAATTCAACTTTTTCACAAATATTGGTCTAATGAAATGAATGATCCCCAACATTCGAATTCAGTCATTGAAGATGTTGGTCATTCAAAATTTCCCTATTTTTAAACTCGAATATTTCCGAATGAATTGAAAAAAAATTGATAATTAGATATATTTTCACAGAAAAAATTACTAAATCGTATCAACAAATTCATCATTCACCATCGCCAATATATCTTCTACATCATGACAGTATACGTCTTCATATCCCGCTAGAGAATCAAATGTTCCGTGATTGTGTTTATATTAGCCGCGGTATTCATACTGACAGATTGCCTGTCTTCTGTCTGCAGACATTGTTGGCGACCGATCCGCCGGCGTTCGACGTCGAGCGTCTCCTGGTGAACGAGACGGCGTCGCAGCTGGCCGTGTTCGGGCCCCGAGGCGTCGCGGTGTTCGACCTGCCCCGACGCTGGGGCAAGGACGCCACCTTCCAGGGCGGCAAGAGCGTCATCACCTGCAGGTAGGCCCCTCTCATCTTCTACTCCTGAACGCAGCCCGCAGAACAGCGGTCGCGCCAGCACCAACCGTTGTCGCGCCAGCACGGCCAGACACGGCCCTTCCACCTATAATAAAAAGAACGTGATATTTTTGAGGCATTGGTCATTTTGTTTTTTCAAGTATATCAACCATTTTTGAAGTAAATATTGTATAAACGGTTAGTGGTACTATTATCTACAGTTGTATTCACCAAAGACTGAAGATAGAAGCTATCTTTGTTGCCGGTTTTAAGACCTCTTGGTGATATGCATTATCTGACTATTAGTAAGGTACAAACAAGTGAAGCCGCTAACTAGATCAGTCCGTAAGAACCGGTCTCGGTATTCTTGATGCTGTCCTTAACATCGGGCATAAGCCTGATTCACGCAATGCAATGTTTTCCGTCCCGGTACTTTCCGTCAAGTCTCTGATTGGTTCCCGTCACTTACCGGGACGGAAAACTACGTGCAATCGTGTTACTGTGGATCAGAATTCTGGAAATTTTTCTCATTTCGAAAATATCCATAATTTGAACATGTGAAGAAAGTTTTGTAGCCGGAATATTGTGAGGACATCAATGTCGGCCACGTTTGACAAGATACACGGACATCGGATCAACAGTTTCATAACCAAGGTGCCAGATTTCTCTCGGATATGTCGGAACACCGCGTTATAGTGTATTGTACAACCAAGCTTGGAACACATCGTGTTGAAATTGTCCTGACAACTCAATATATGTAAATCTATCGCAGCTCCCGACTGCATCCCGGCTCTCACCATTCCACGACCTAACTACTTGTGCTAGCCGAGTACACAATATGTCTTATTGCCGCCGCCGGGGCGACTTCTTCTAATGATATGCAAGAAACATCGCCTCATCCGTGTTAATATGGACCATTAGTCTAAGATTCTACCCCCCCCCCCCCCCACCCGCCGCCTCCCGGGGAAAAAACTGGCTCTGTTAATATCAAGACGATCGTGGTGGGGGGGGGGGGGGGGTAGACTCCCCTCTTGTATGGAACTATGCGGAATGTGACTGGTATTTCGGATTATGGAACCAGAAAAAGGTTTACGGCCATCATTTACACTTGCGGTTACATAAAATATTTGTCCTGAAATTCATAATAACAATAATTTATTAATTGTTCATTCTCTGATTTGGCAGTAAATGTAATTCTCAGTACAAAATACTACATAGTATAAATAAACAGTATAATATTTTAATCAACCTCATTGTTGAAAACGAGCGCGCACTTTATTCTGTTACTTTTCATTAGTTCTAGTTTTCACCACTCACTCCTTTGCACCTTTGCTGACGAATAAACAGTGAAATAAATTTATCCATTTCAAAATTAAGAACAACTTGATATTAAAAATCGTTTCATCTCTGGTAATAACACACACTACTCGTGTAGAGCTGAAAGACTTACCACACTTTGTCTTACCGTACGTTATATTAATGTGCATTATGTCGCATGTATATTTGTATTCGTCGCGGTACGGGGGGGGAGGGGGGAGGGGGAGTGGATTAGATGTGAAACCATTATTGGACTTAGAATATTGTTTTAATGTGTTTGTTCGCTTCTAGACGCTAAGCCACCTGGATGTACAACTACTGGCAATTATATCTTGTTCAGTATATTTTAGTATTTAAAGCGAGACTTTTACAAAAGATTTCAAACAAAATTCAGAGCTTCATATTTTGTGGCGTCGTTGTTTGGAAATCCTCCCGTACTTGTAATTCAGCTAAGTTATACACAGCTAAGTCAAATAAATTGGCAAAACAATATATATCTCTGTGTGTATATATATATGTATACAGAGAGTGAGAGAGAGAGGCCATTTCGTGAAACAGTTGGCGGTTCTGGAAAGAACCTTGTCTCTCGACGTTTCGGCCAGCTGCGGGCTGACCATCTTCATGGAGTCGTCTCGTTCAGGAATTGGGATTCGATCCCAATAATCTTTCATTCCTTATAGCTATGTATTCCTAAATTTATATTATCTTTTCTCAATACCTACAACATCCCAAGAAAGGTATTATTAAGAAATATTGTACACTCAGTTTTGATAAATTCAGTAGGTATTTTACAGCACCATTTATATTCTTTCAAATAATTTCAATCTTTTTAATAATCTTAATAATATCATATTTTTTTAACACCTTCTTCTATTTTCATACTTTTTTTATATACCCATAATTAAAATTAGTTTTATAATATTTCATGATTTTTTTGTAATCAATTCTGTATCACTTTTGTAAAACCATTGTTCTTCTATGTATTGATCTTATTACGCCGTACCATGTTGGTATCCCGCTTTGCGGACAGCCGGCAATAAATGACATTCTCTCTAGGCCTATATACTTATGCTATACAGTGAGGAAAAAGGTTGTCTGTACCAACATACCAAACAGAAATATCAATCAAATATCTGTGCTATTTCCATGATATTATGATTTTCATGACATGATTTAGGATACGAAACTCAACTGTGTCTTTCAAAATTATGAAATTTTCGAAAATCGCATCAAATTGCATCATCACCTTAGTTCTACAATAATTTGGTTGGTAGACGACCTTCTTCCGTGAATACAAGCATACCAGTTCGTATTGCTATAAACGTGTACGGTATATAAATATGCGCAATAACCTCAAAAAGTTGTTAAAACGAAAATTCCGCTTGTTTTTTCGTGAAGAAGTTTTTTTTTTCTTATTTCTAATGTAAAAAACAAACGTTTTATTAGTGTTCTAATCCTCTGGTTTAATATATAAGATCCGTTAAAATGAAGATTTCCATAGGAACGATAAAGACTTAGCAAGTAGCAAGACACCAATGTGGTTTTCTCTCTCTCTCTTTCTCGACCCCAGAGTTACTCTCTCACTTTTCAAACAGTTCATTTCGCTAATCAACGCTTTAAAAAGTTTTCTCAACACCCTCACACAACCGAAACCGACTAGCTACTTAAAATTATATCATCGTTAAAATGCAAACTCCTAAATTTTGGCTTAGTGAGGTCTTTATATAATATTGCTCTATCCTCTCCGCTGTTTGAAACTTTTCTCGGCGAGATGTCGGAACGATTTGAACATTTTATTCGCTGCTGACGACAATGTTATGCAGAATTCATCCCAGATTTTCATAGTTTTATTCTCGTAACGGCGGAGTCGTTAAGCTGTGTGCAAACATGTCTGGTAATTACGGTGATAACTGGTGACACTTTGAATTTTATTACTCGAGTGGCAGCAGTAATATAATAAGCCCGTGGATATGTAGACACCGATACCTGCTGTATAAATCTACCCTTGTCTATTTGCCCGCGAGTTGGTTTCCTACGTCAGTGTGTTACACAATTGTGATCATATAAAATGACCACAAACTATACTTTGTCATCCATTCTGACGTGTTTTCTGTGGTTTCCCACAGTCCTCGAAGCGAATTGCTTGGATGAAGTACTATATTAGTGGCTAGCACACTGAACCGTCATTCAGGGGACCGGAGTTTGATTCCCGACAAGAGGTGTTTGGTGGTTTTCCTCTGTCGTTCAGGTTGATACTGGGATGGTTCCTCAACAATAGGCCGCGACCGACTCCTTCCCACTATCCAAAACATTCAATACTTCATCTCACCATTTCATCCATCATTCACCGACGTCAATATATTCTAGTCATCAGTACAGTGCGTCGTTAAACCCAATATAAATAAATCATCATCTTGATTATCATTCATTATCGACAAAACGTCGATAAATCAAAAATAAATGAATAAAACACTTCGTTTCAATCCCACGTCACACAAACAGCATCCAATAATGTACATCTACCTCAAGAGTTTGTACACCCCTGGCAGGGCTTCGCACACATCACCTAATGTCCTGATTTTCCCGCCAATCTTCCCCGCGGCCCAACTCTCGAATAAAACCGAGATTAATTAATGAATAAATAAATTAGCCTCTTCCTTCCTCCTCTTCTTCTTGTTCGTCGGTGTGGTGATCGAGCGAAGGTGCCGCCCCCGCCGCCCCCGCCGCCCCCACTGCCCCCACAGAATCAGCCAGCCTATTACTCTCTATTTAGGTGATCAACAATTCAGCGCAGAGCCGGCTGATTGCGAGGAATAGTCAATGATTTATAAAGTAGGAAAAATTGCCTTTCACATTTTTACGTTCGTTGTTTTGTTTCTGTTTCTGTTTCGAGCGCGTTGATGTTCGGTAAAAGCCTGCAAGTACACGGCTGTAAAATGATTCGGATGCTTCGTTCTGTTATTACTTGACGATTCCTGGTTCGTGCCGCTACACTCGTAGCTGTGTGAAATATTGAGGAGTGGAAGCAGTAGTTAAAATCACAGTTGGTTGGTACTTGATATCGTATTACTGCTGCGTGTTTTCTTGGATATGAGATCGCAATGTCTGCCCACGCAGAAGAATTACATAAGAATATTTATATTAATCCAGAATTAGACCGATTGTCCATCTCTAGACAACTACGTAACTAAGGGTGATAACAAGTTAATTCGCTAATTATTACCTCAAATCCACTAAGAGCCGATTGTACCAACTGATGATTAAATATTAATTAGTTAATCATCACTTGAGGTACAAAAATAGTATATGTATCCAAGGGTAATAACAAGTTAATTTACTAATTTTTGCATAGTTCACTAATCATTAGTTGGTACAACCAGCTCTAAGAGCCGGTTCTACCAACTAATGATTAGTGAATTGGGCAAAAATTAGCAAATTAACTTGTTATTACCCTTGGATACATATGTTATTTTTGTACCTCAAGTAATGATTAACTAATTAATATTTGATCATCAGTTGGTACAATCAACAGTTGATAAAACCGACTTTCAAACAATCCGACTGAATCCTAATTCCACTCAAGTTTCTGCCCCTTTCGCTATTTCAACAAATCCGCTAAAAGTCCCCCCTTGGCTATCGGCCCGGCCACGAAGAGCGAGCCACCATCGCCTGTCACCGCCATCTCCATCCTTCCCTTGCACGTCGTCACGCCTCACTGGCCACCTCACACATCGTGTTGTATTATTGTAATCTCTCTCTCCGTGCTTTCTTTCCTGCTCGAAGCCCGATCCGTTTGATTTCAAAGGATCCGCCCCCCCCCGCCCGTATACCAGCCAGCAGCCTTCACTCTGTCCGGCCACGTGCACGGTACATGACTTGTGCTGACTGCGATCACTCGGCCAGATATATGGAGATCGGAGAGATGTTTTATATGTAGCATAACAGTGGCGGAAATATCGGCGGTGCTGAATTTACTTTAGGGGGGGGGGCCACTGAGACTGAAGTTATAATTTATATGTTTGAGTTTTTCATACTGTAAACGAGAGACTCAGTACGGTTACAATCTTATCGATTGAACCTTGATTGATTCATTTTAGAGATGCTGTAAACATTGTTTCAGAGCAAGGCGAAGGAATTTCAATCAAAAAAAAAATAGTAATAATAATTAAAATAATTTGTGTACAGTAAATAGTATTCTGGTTCGTTTTATTTATAGAATCAATAAAAATAGCGAAAGTTCGAAGAAAATTTGAGTCACATTTATATTGAAGTAAATCAGAGGCACACGCGAGCTTTTCGTGGCTTGAGGGAAATATGGGAAAAGAGGAGCTCATGTAACGTCGTACCTTGTTACGCCTCTGTGTCTGTATCCATGTTTCCCGAGTGTGTTGTTTTTATCTGTTGCCGGCGATGTTGGGACATGAGGAGAGACTTGGACGCTGTTGACTGACGTCTACCCGGCTTGTTGTCTGTTCTTCTTGTTCACTTGAGAGCTGGAATTACGGTCTGAAAACAATTGTCGGGTGAACAGATTCTTCCTCTGTTCTGGATTGATATGTGGAACTTGTCAGACTCTTTGTTCGCCAATCGAGGCTGAGGATGACGAGGTCCGGACGGGGCAACAACGTTTGCCGAGTCTGCTAGTGTATGTACAAAGTGTGTCGAGCTGTCTGATATCGGTGGAGGTGCCGTGTAAGCGATGTGCCGCCGGGTGAGGAGGTGCCCACTGATTGTAAGGCCAACAGAAGTCTCTATCTGACCTCTGCGGTCTCGTATTGACCCCTCGGCTGATATCGGTGGAGGTGCCGTGTAAGCGATGTGCCGCCGGGTGAGGAGGTGCCCACTGATTGTAAGGCCAACAGAAGTCTCTATCTGACCTCTGCGGTCTCGTATTGACCCCTCGGCTGATATCGGTGGAGGTGCCGTGTAAGCGATGTGCCGCCGAGTGGTGGTGCCCACTGATTGTAAGGCCAACAGAAGTCTCTATCTGACCTCCGCGGTCTCGTATTGACCCCCCGGCTGATATCTATTGCACAGGGGTCGGGAAAGTGCTCACCGTACTGACAGATGAGCGGGGTTGAGTGGAACAAACTGTTGCAATCATAATAACAACATTTGTTAACTTTATTTACCGATTACGATATATGGGTCATATATATTAACCCAATCCGGGCACTGTAGGCTATGAAATTTGAAAAATGGTCGTGAAATTCGGAAATACGTAACTTATTTTATCAACTTTAATATCGATATTACCAATTCACTGTTCAACTGGACAAATATATCAAAAACTAGCCTAGAATAACTATGACCTATACTAGGCTATGATAAATAATAGATAAATATACCTGAGTATGATAAATAATAAATAAGTATACCTGAGTATGATAAAGTGAACAAATTGACCATGTCTTTAACAGATATTTTTTCATTTCGAAATGTTTATATAATTATATTTTAATATAGTATACACCAGAATTTATATATTTCCATATTTTAAATTTTTCATTTTTCCTATTTTTCATTCTTTCAATTCTATGATATCCCGCCTCGATGGTCTGTAATTTGAATATTTAAACCGTCTTAAAACCTGTATGAATATGTAGTTTTCGTTTCCCACCCCTGATACATTTCAATTAACCCCTCCCCCCTCCTTTCGGCCCCAGCTGGCTTCATATTAATTGTATTCTATGAAAACCGATATTTCGTAGCACTCTAAGATCAAAGGATGTGAATCGGACGGTCCAGACCGAATCGATTGCGTTCTATAATTAAATACAATATACACTGTTGGACAGATCTAATTCTCGTAATTGCCTCAAAGGCATCGCTTGTTTTACGTCGTGCGAACGCTGCATGCTATGATACGCTGAAAGTTCACGAGTCGAGCCAGCTCCAGCATTCGAGTCGAGCCAGCTCCAACATTGGAGTCGAGCCAGCTTCAGCATTGGAGCCAGAAGCTCGACACTAATATGATCAACATTGGGATATTTGTTTCGAGGGGATATTTCCAGGGTATTATGTATTTTCAGGACGAGGTTTTCGATAAAAAAACGAAACTACGTCTTACAAAAGCGTTGCATTTCCTCAATGTATCAGCAAGTTTATGTAATAATTGAAGTTTCTATCATTATTTTGTTGGTGGACAACTTTCTTCTTTCTAGGATATAAGTAGGCCTAACTGTGATATTTTCAAAAATACGTGATTTTTCATGACGAGGTTTACAATAATAAATTCAACTTCATCTTTCAAAAGTGTTGAATCTTTGAAGATGCGTTGGGATTATATGTAATTATTGAAGTTTCCGAGATTTAGTTGGTATAGACGAATTACTACTTTCTTGGAACAACATGAGTGGTATAGGGTATAGCCAAGGCTTGCGAGTGCGAAGTTGAGTCTTCTCTCCGCTCATCCAATAAAGTGTGGTATTTCGGAATGTGAATGATTTCTCATGTCGAGATTTACGTTTAGCACCACAACCTCTGACGTCATAAAGTGTTCGAAGCTGCAGCGAATTAAGTTCTCTGCAATTACTCAAGTTTTTTACAATTCTCCAGTTGGTAGACAACCTTCTTCTGTCATGTACATAAACATAATGACCAGAAACAGATCTCACGTGACATGACGTCATCCTGCCCGTGTGACGGCGCGACACACCCGCGCGCTAACACTAGACAAACGGCGAGACGGGCGCTCGGCCTCCGAACAACCATTCATCTTTTAATCACCTCGCCAAAAGTATATTCCTCGTAATATGTTGTTTGACGTCGGCTCGACGTTTCGCTCGACGTTTCAGAACTCGACTATATTTATGAGTGACTTAAACCCTGACATCGTTCATTAATTCACCATGATTATGAAATGTGAAAGATCTAAACTCATTCCAGAACGTGTTAAAAAACGCATTGCCGCTCGCCGGCGCGCGTATGTAACGGACGCGGACCGCACGGAATTTGAGTGAAGTTAACGCGTAAAGGGAGGGGGCGGGGGAGGGGGCGGGGGGAGGGTAATTATCCGAGCTCAGGTATCTAGGGATTTAGATACTATAGGAGAATATAAGACGGGGCCAAGCTTCGTTACGGCTTCGTCTATATTTAATGATTCATCAACGAGAAAAAAGATGGAGAGTTTTGTGTTAGGGGGGAGGGAGGGGAATTTTTTATTTTAACGTTGGCAGCACCGGAGATTGTGTGGTATAGAAGAGACAAAGCCTATCAATAATGCACAATATGGATATTACAAAGACTGTGGCGATATCTGGTGGGGCTAATTGTAGGCAGCGTTAATACTGATAATCAGGGGCGGTATAGGCAACCCGCTGTGTGTGCCCGGTGATTCCGACGGGGGGGGGGGGGGGAGGGGGGATGATTTTACAAGTGAGTTGCGTTTTTAAGAGGGGGGTGGATTGTTTCTGAACGGGATTTTTATATGGTGTTTTTATGCGAAGAAAGCGGTGGGTTTTTTATCGCTTGTTTTGTTTCGTCAGTAAGATTTCGTCTGAGGTGAATCTCGCGGCTTGTGGCCAGTAAACTGTTGATTCTGTGAAGGCTACTTTATTACTGGAGCCACTTGGAGGCTGAGTAGGGCTAGAGTGAGAGGGAAACGAGGGGGTCGTCTCTCACACTCTTAGTGCACGGTGCTTTGAAAAATAGAGAAATACTTGTTTGCTAGTTTTACCTAGTCATAAACTAGTGATATTGAATAGAAAGTATACCACCTCCAAGGTAGTTTCATGCTCTTCAATCAGTATGATATTATACTCTTGTGAATTCAATCAGTTTTAAGATAATACGTCAGGGAACACCAAGAGTATGATGCGAATCAGGATTTCGATATTTCAGACGTTCAAAAGCTGTTCGAAAGTTCCCATTGTTTGATGACTAGTTTTTAACATATTTTTGTTCCTCAGTATTGTGGAAACTTCATTTGATTATCGTTATGTTGGTACGTGGTGAACCCGGCACCTCCACCAAATTGTCTTGTTCGAGTTTACTATCGTAACTTTGGAATAAGCTGTAACCTGTTGGCCCTATCTATAAGTTTGAATTTCCAGGAATTATAGCTGGAGATTGCGTATATCCAGATATTACAATCCAAGGTTAAAGCTAACACGGTTTATTTGGGAATATGGGCCTACAATTGAAATTTAAACCAGCAAGAAAAAATACATTTCATGAATCTCAATTGTTTCCAGTTTGAAAAATACATCTTCCATCTCAACTCTAGAGACGGCATTTTTTTCATTCACTTCTGAATACGTTAAACAAATACGTTAGGCCTATAGACTCTTTTAAAATACGTTAAACAATTTGTTGTATTATGCGAGAACCACTTTGTACATTGTGAATGCTTTACTTTGCTTATGTTAGTTATTCTTCTCAGATGTTGAAACTCTTTATCTCGAAACTACTCCCACACAATCCCAGGGGACGCGGGCAATCGCGAGATATCGGCGCTAGAAGAACTACTATTATGACATTTTAATTTGAATCTATGACGACATATCAGATATAACACGTGACTTGAAGGGGTTGCTTCCCCCTTCTTTATTTTAACGACACGCACCTCCTTTATCCTCCTCCTTTTATTATTAGCCACCATCCCTTAATGTAAACACCCCTAAACTACTCAAGTCACAGCATATATTAGTATACCGGGCTATAGACGCGTCTCCGCTAACTTGGCGCATTCCGGTGTCTGATTAGAGAGCGCACTTTAGTTGATGCTGAAAGCACCTTGGTCGCTATGGTGATTTGCAATTAAACTGTATTTCACACTGCCATCTGGATATTTGCCCGGTTGATACTTTTTGGAGACCGTTATATTCGTTAGTATTCATATTACACATTATATGTGTAACAAATAGTTCTTTAACAATATTATTTTGTACTCCATCTTATCGTGGAAAAATAATTCTTCATTTTTGACAAAACAAAAATAAATATTGGTAATCCATTTTTAATTTAAAAGAAACTTTTCTTTCGAATGTCGGTTTTACGAAATTAGTAAACACAACGATAACTAACAGAATAGTGTTCTATTTATCGGTTACCCTGATCATGGTTTGACTCAATTTGACCGTACTCAGAAAAGAAAAATCGCGCTACACATAGGTCGAACGAAAAGGAAAAAAAAGAACTATATCTCGTACTCAACCATCTCGTACTGTATAGTTTTGGGACGTAATCGGTTAAACGACTTTGAAAAAATAATTGTGAAATTTTGAAATTTTGAAAAACTCATAAGAATAACCCAGGAGGGGAAATGTGGAAAAATCTCCGTATATCCGAAATCGTTTGTAAATTGTTCGAAATATCATATAATTTGAAATAAGTATTCATATTTTTAAAAAAATATACACAAAAATCCACGCCTAATTTTATCAATAATTCCAATATAAAAATGTATATAATTAACTCCCCCCCCCCCCCCCCCTCTCTCCTGTATTAATATCTTCCTTGCCCTGCTGCCAGGTTACCAGCACGCCGACTGTATATTTTGTCAGGAAGATTTGCAGCAAGTATAGACTAGCCAGGCTACACTGCAGCGTGTGTACATCTCGGGTATAACTATTTAAAAGCACCACCTGTATTTTATAGCTTTAGTTAACTTTCCGATTACTTTCCGCTGAGCACACACACACACACACACACACGTGCTTTACGTCAGGGAAGAGATTGTAAGTCGAGTCTAAATACTTAATGAATCTAACCGTTTATTTATTGACTTTGTGTCTTGATCAAATTGATTATATTATAATGTACTGACGTTCAGATCGAGGTTTAGTTCTGTTTAAGAGGCCACGGGAGGAGATTAGGGGATATCAGTAGAACGGTATGATGTATAGGAATTCTTGAAACAAGAAAAACAGATACTCTTAACACTTTCAAGATGGTGTAAACTATTCATTTCATACCGCCTAATTGTCAGGCCGATACGGTTAAGAAGAACACATTTTTGAACCGTATACGCCTGAGAATCAAGCGTTATGAGATGAATAGTTATTACTAATACCATCTTGAAGGTATTAAATATCTGTGTTACCTTGATTTCAGAATTTCGATATCTCATACCGTTCAAAAGTTATCACCAAAAAACTGATATTCCGCTAAATCTACTCCCATGGACTCTTAAATACTTAGGTGGACTGATATTACTGGCTGGGTCTGAACTGTTATCAGCGCTTCAACTTGCACATGGGTCCTGAACAACAGGCCACGACCGACCTTTCATCTCATCATTCCATCATCTCATCATTCCATCATCTCGTCCATCATCTCGTTCATCATCTCATCATTCCATCATCTCATCATTCCATCATCTCGTCCATCTTTCACAGACAGTAGATCTTATAGTCATCAGTGCAGTGCGTCGTTTAATCCAATATAAATGACTGAGAATGTGCCTGTTTCCACATTGCCTGTTGTATCGGTACGATTATAACCCCCCCCCCCCCCCGTCTCTGTACCCGGGCCGGGGTTTACGAGGCCGGACGACTCCCCCGAGCCGCGTGGTGCCCTCCTCGCGTGTCGAACCCCGCTACCTCGGCACAGCCAACTGATTTATTCATATTGGAAACATTTCTTTACATATTCAAGTCGAGTCTGTTGTTCGGCGAGCTCGTAAAATGATACGTCGGGGACGTTGTCGCGTAACTGGAGCTGATATACTTGCAGACACGAGAGTCGGCAATCGAATGAGTTACCGGCGATATTCTGGTTGAGGGAGCCCAAGCACGGTGCTTATATAGGTAGAGAAATTCATCCTTACGATGTATTATTAGTAAATTATATAAGAGCCCATATTACCAATAATAAAAATGTGTTAATTAAGCTAATTAATCAATTGCAGTACAACAATACCAGTGGTAACCAAGGGTATAACAAGCTAATCCACTAATTATCGCTTAATCAACAAATTTATCATTCGTAATACCGGGCCTAAGTAAATTAGGCAATAACTAACGAATTGACTTGGTTGCATGGGTATGTTATTTTCGTACCTGGAATCTAGTCTATAAAAATTGATAATTTAAACTAAAATCTGTAAAACTTGATCCGCCTCTCCGTTGTAATGGCCGAGCTTTTGTTCGTGATGAGAAAACCCGGCGCCTCCACCGATAACTCGTAGAACGCTTCACCTGTTCACCATTCAGTGCTAGGAAAACACCTGACTTGTGGTGATCAACTACAACAGGCTGTCCGTGTCGAGTCATGACGTCATCATTGCCCGACAGAAACCCAAGCCCCGGGGTTGGACGTCCTTTAAGGGGGTCCATGCACGATGCTTATAAAAATAGGGAAATTCATCCTCACTGTTTTGTTCCTATATTCAAAAACCAGTTTAATTGAATAAAAGGTATATCAACTTCAAGATAATCCCATGCAATCTAATTAATATGACATTCTATTTTTGTGAATTCATTCAGTTTTGAGATAATACGTCAATGAATACCGAGAATGTGATGAAATTAATTGACCTATGATCTTGAAACTGGTTGAATTCACAAAAATAGAATGTCATATTAATTAAATTGCATAAAATCATCTTGGAATTGATATACTGGTTCGTGAACATGGGAAAAAATAGTCGAGATGAATTTCTCTATTTTTTATTATAATTGCAATAAACTAAAAGTTAGAAAGAGTTTCTATCTGTTGCTAATTCCCTGTCGTCTCAGCATGTTCGTGTTCCTCCTTGTCGCCGTGTCCAGGTAACGGCTCTCATCCAGCATGTTCGTGTCTTCTCGCAGCCCCCTTCAGCCCTCCTCGTCGCCGTGTCCAGGCAACGGCTCTCAGCCAGCATGTGCGTGACCGAGTCCGATTTCCCCCGCTCTGGCTGCCTGTTGAATAGCCGGGTCGTAAAGCTCCCGACCACGTGACACGGGCAGATGGGCATGGGCGCCCGAGGAGTGGGGCTAGATGCAACGCACTTGACTGGCAAATCGAATTGGGGACATTCTTTGGAATATTGAATTGTTCATGGGTAATTATGTATATAGTAAAACGTGGATTAGGGAGGTTTTCTCAAACTTCATTTGTCCATGGTATAAACTCGAAGTTGTGTAGAATTATTCAAGAACTATTAGAATTTATTTTGGGTGATTTTATCATTTTTGTCCACTTTTCAGTCGATATTCAGATATTTAGTGCACACACACTTTCAAAATTGTAAAGAGTCATTTAAAAACTATATATTATCATTTTTTTTTATTTTTTTTTTGGTAATTTTCTAAATTTTGGCCGCTTTCCTTTCGATATTTAGATCGTTCGATTTTTGAATAGCTAGTGTAGGCCCCTACACACTCAAAATTGAATAGAATTATTTTTAAATCATCACATCTTATTATTTGTGATTTTCTCGATTTTGTCCGCTTTTGGTTCGATATTTGGTGGCGTTGTACTTGACTGTGAGTCGCAGTTTTCACGATGATGTGAAAACGTAAATAAAATACGATAATATTATATTCTCATGTGAGGCGAATGTTGACAAATTCGAGGGGGGGGGGGATGGTTCCCTTGGCTCTAATTCAGTGTCCCTTGCTAGTGTTTTATGGCGCAGATAAAGTCGCAAGGCAGTATCTCGATCGCCGTGCTGTCAATATGCAAGAGCTTGAACAAGTGCAGGCTGGTGCTCTCAGACAAGTGGCAGCCACATCGGTACTGTTCAAAATATACAATATCTTTCCCTCTGTTTTTAATTGGTATGATTTCATTAGCACCGATAACTTGGCATTTCCCCCAATCTCAATCAAGGCTGAGAACGACGCGCCACCAACAGCTAGGTTATATGGGGTCTACCGCGACATACCTCATGATGATTGTGACATATTGTAATATTATCTATATATACTTGTTATGATTATTTTATGCCCACACAGTTTTGATATTTTAAACAATATTTCAGTTTAATATTTTACTGTCAATGTTTTCGGTCGACGTTCACGTTTTTGCATACAAATTCAGCCATCAAATAATTTTATCATTTTCATTTTTCCATTTAAAATATATGAATAAATTGTGTTAAAGAGCATACTAGGTGATGTGAAACTACAAATATGCGATGATATTATTATGGAACATAAACAAACTGAATGTTTTCAAAACTTCAAAATATTAGTCACGAAATACATCACTGCACACTGAATTAAACTTAATATCGTGTATAATATACTTTTTTCAAATAATAATCGAAACTTGATACAAAATCATTGTTCCCCAGTTGAGGCTACGGAAGGAAGGTAGGATCGTTTGTACGGGACCACAAGGGTGATCTTACCACCCCTTTATAATTATTTCCGCCGCAGATAAATGTCTTACAGTTTCCGAAAGTCCAGAACACATTGTAAGTATGCACCGTTTCTGTGATATATCCGGACATTACCAGCATTGATATTAAGATCAAACAAAACACACGAATGTTGATATCTTCCACTTTGAACCAAGTCACTTAGGCAATGTTCACTTCTTTCCACTAACAGCAGATGTGAAGTTTATCATTATAATATACTAAATATATTTCCAAGCTAATGAACAAATGTGTACCTGTGCTTCGTTCTCGTAATAATTATAATGGAATAACTGTGAAACTATGTATTCCTTGAGAACACGAGATAACTCCACAGATGCGAGATGCGTGTAGTCTATCCTGTAGGGGTTACCGTAACTTTCCCGGCCCGTAAACATTTACACAACATAGCAAACATACTCAAGAAAACATGTTCAAATTCTTAATGACTTGGTTAGAAGCTATTTTATAGTATTTAAATGTGGTTTATATTAATTAAGATTATATGCAGGAGTTAAATTTAAAGGATTTTTAGTTGGTGGGTGGTAGGGAGGGGAGGGGGGTAGAGGGGAGCTTTTTATCAGAGATATAAAGAAAATTCTTCTCTTCAACAACTTTTTGACTGTAAAGTGGTAAAGTTTCGAGAGGCCCGTGCATAATAATGAAGTCAAATATATATATATATATATATATATATATATATGTATGTATATATATATATATATATATATATATATATATATATATATATATATATATATATATATATATATATATATATATGTATATATCAAAACCCCTCTTTTTTACTTAAAATGATGTTTTAAAACGTATTAAAGAATTTTTGGGGGTAGGAACCTCTGAAAACTTAATTAGTTCAAAAATACATTTAAATCTTTGCGATTTGTCACGGTCTAGTGAAAATCACGAAGTTTTTGTCAAAGATAATACAGCTGCATATCTTAATTAAAATGCGCCGATGAATCTTGAATATATTAGGATTGAAATGGAGGAAGGGTTGTGAGGGGGGCAGGAGGGGGGGGGGGCGAGAAAAGGACGATAGAGATTTAAATTAATTTTAATATTCGCTAGAACTGATAAACTATGTAACAGGTCTTATGAAATGAATACCATTTTAATAATAAATTGTTTGAATTATATTTCTGGACTTTGATAATTGTGCAGGATCTTTTGAGAGTTGAGGACTAGTAATGCCGAAATGATGTTCGTACAGAGGTGGTATCTAGCTAGTCATTCAGGAGCCCGCTGGTTCGATTCCCGTCGGCGGCTCTTCATGGTTGACCTGATTCTGATAACTGGGGGCAGACCACGACCGCTTCCTTCCCACCGACCCAAACACCAAACACCCAGGTCCGATGCCAACAGATCCTCTAGTCATCACTACAGAAACACAATTCAGATAAATACAAGTTTTCTCCTTAGGACCGATATCTTGTGATTAATCAATGAAATCTCAAGCGACTTTCGTGCCGAGATTAATGTGATTTAAACCTATTGATATAATGTACACCCGGAGAGAGAGAGAGAGAGAGAGAGAGAGAGAGAGGGAGAGAGAGAGAGAGAGAGCGTTATTTAGATATAATATCTGATTAACCGACTGAATCTCGGTGCCCGCGTAGCTCAGTTGGTAGGATCTTTGGGTACAAACCAAGAGGCCCTGGGTTCAAGTCCCAGATCGCGCAAGTCTTCATGATATATATATTAGTGTTCGTTATTTGTGAAGTCTACCTTGTTCCGTGGCACGAGCTACAAGAAATGCAGTGTCATGGTTTTAATGAAGACTTTTCCGCGTGTTTCCCTCTCGGATAATGTCCACACACACAGACACACACACACACGGCCCCCATGATACTATTCCTCTGATGAAATTGCTATCGCTTTTAGCCGCGAGCTTTCATTTTCGTCTATAATGTTGAGTAGAAGGCCTAATAGTAATTTGGTTAAATTACTTAAAAAAGGTGATTTCCCTTAAATATCCCCTCGGGCTGGCTGGGGTATTCCCCCTCCCTCCCCCCCCCCTTGAAATGACGTCGTTACTGTAAAAATGTATCGCATCTTTCCTGTCGCTAATGACCCGCCTTGAGAACATGCAGTGATGGATCTCAAGGCGCAGCAGACATTGTGCTATTAGACCGATTGCTCAGCTTTCTGCAGGAGACATGATGATAACGGTGGGGCAGTTGTGCGTGGACCCTTTATTGTGAGACACATAGGCCTACACGACTTGATAAACTATTCAAATTCTGAATTTAACTGATTTAATTGCTTTTGTAGATGTCGTAAATATAGAAAAAAAATGAAACAATTTAAAAAAGAGAAACGGTGATGATATGACCAAGCTATCGGTGTCACCCCAAAGAGAAAAATATTAAAAAGTTGAATTAATTAAATAATTGTTCGTTAGGTGAACCATTCACCATAATGAACAAGTATTACAAGAGTTGTATTAATACAAGTAAAAGTGAGTGAAACATCCAAGTCTTGACGTATCTGTTTATTGTAGGCCTGCACGGGTGGGGTGGGGGGGGGGTCACAAGATGGGGGGGAGGGGGGGTGATTAAGAAAAGATGATGTAATGGTTGAAGGAACCCTGAAGCCCATGGGATAATCACCAACCACGACACTTTCTTCTCTCTCTCTCTCTCTCTCTCTCTCTCTCTCTCTCTCTCTCTCGCTCTCACTCTCGCACACAGTGACGTATTGTGTGTCTTCGTGTCGTTTTAAAAGTGTCCCACGTTATTCGCTCGCCCGTTTGTTGCTGGTACTTGAGCTTCAGATGAAGATCCGATGATTAATACAATAGGAAAACGCAGCACGTGCGTGTAACAAGCGTTTATCTGAAATGTAATTGAAAACTATACACCTTGGTTTTGAAACCGCTTACCAAATTCTTATTGTATATGTCAGACTTGTCCGTCATTGTTGTCCTCAAATACATAAAAAAACTCAAACTTTGAACTTCGAAATTTGAATGTCAAAATTTCACCCGGATTGTATTATTTTTCGTTGGCTTTTCTCTCTATCTGTTATTCGTACGGATATTTTCCTCTGATCGTTTCCTCAGAATTCACCTGACCAACGGTTCCCCAAAACTATACCAAGTAAGAAGATGAGTAATGCCTGGGAAAGGTCCTTGAGTTTCCGTTCAGCTTTCACCTGTGGAGCACAATAAACAAACAAACAAACAAACAAACAAACAAACAGAGAAAGATCCTATTCAGAACCAATAGAAGTCACCCTATCGCTCATCCAATTACTTTTCAAGACCAAGTAGCAATGTTTTTTCACAAATGTTGTTATACGTTTAATTATTTTTCTTTTTCGATTGTTGTTAATTTGTAGTAGTAGGCCTACTGAAAATCATAATTGAAACTGAATTTTGTTTGTCAGTGTGTTGGGCTAGAAGGTGCGGTATAGTCTTGTAGATGATCCCATATAACCTAGTTGTCGGTGGGGTCGTTAACCGAACAATAATAACCGGTCATCATTTTCTTCTGATCACCAATGAGAGCATCCGTGGAATATTGAACCACTCTGGTAACAATAACTATCCACTTCAACCATAACATATTTCACACAATAATTAACGATTGTTTATATTTCTATTTGTGTGATTATATGTCAACAGATTACGATTTGCTCACTTGCATCACACAAATTAATGGTTTTAATCACATTTTTATACTTTATAAATACTTGAAATAGCGTATCACAATTCGTAATAACAAAATTAATTTTGATTTACTTATACATTAAATAATCCTGTCAAGGCGTGACGAATAAATCTTCGAGTAAAATTTGTTGAAAGCCTATTTAGCTTAGCTTACACACATATATATTTCATAACTCAATTATATACGAAAATAATATAAACAACAATTATCACATTTTCATAGCAATTAGCAAAACTCACATAGTTAGAAAACCCATCTGTATTACTTATTCACAATTTATTCCAAAAAATAACGACCATTTTCATTAACCGTAATGAATTCAAATGAAGCAGTATATAAACACTTCTCTAAAAAAAACACCTCGACACAAAAGTCATAATAAATAACTCGTCGAAATATGAAGTCTATTTCCTTAGATTACTTCTCGTAGAAGTTTTCCACAACCCTTTGGTGTCTATTAAGTGTAAAGTTTGTGGTTTTCGAGTCCGCAGGTAGAAAGTTTTCTCTATTCTAATTAAATGTGATGACTGTTAGGGAAAGACAATTAAAATAAAGACCACTAATTCAGTACACGGGACGGTGTAGATCTAGTCTCGCTCGGCTAAAAGCCACGATAAAGATGATGCTCTTGCGAGAACATCATTCCGCCATTAGTGTAAGATGGCGTGTCACTGCGATGTGTTCGGCGACCTTCGCTTATTGTTGATAACTGTAAAACACCCCGAGGGATCCGAGCCACTGACAGACAAATGGAACTGTCACCTGACAAATGGTTTATTGTTGATAACTCTTTTACAGAATTAAAAACATGTCTTCATGGTATGAACGCTATGGGCTGGTTAACAGTGCAACAAGACACTAGCATTAACATATATAGATCGCCCTAACTGCCGTATAACACTCGGGCGTCCTCGAGCCTACTAGGGCAAAAAGTTCCCACCAGGACCCCTATTCCTGAGATAAATGAGATGTGAGAAAAATCAGTGAGAAAACTATCTCATATAATAATGACATATCTCATCTCATATTTTATGTGAGATACTCGTTTTCTCACTCATTTTTATTTTCTCACATCTCATTTATCTCAGGAATTGGGGTCCACGGAGATTTCATAGATATATATGATCAGAAAACACCGATACAAACGCTTATATATTATTATATTTTAATAATCTTATAATGAATATAATTTATAACTTAACACTCATGGATCTCTCTATTCTGGAGCGAAATGTTCGAATAAATCACCTGATTCGATAAAACAGAGATGAGCCCAATACCGAGCACAAGTTGAAGGAATTATTGACCTTTGTTTCCATTCAGATGAGGAATATTTTAAACACCATGAAGAAGCATGTAGAGTTTCAAACAGTCACGTGATTATTGTGTAGGCCTATTTTATTGCGAAATGTGATTGTGTCTATTTGTATGTAATTTATTTATAATTCAATTTAATTTGTTTTATTATCGTCCTGTAATAATGACTGTCTTATTTGATATATTTGATCAGAAAAAAGACAATAAATTATTATATTCTATTATTCTATTCTATTCTATTCTCGACAATATTGGTCAGAAATGCTATGAGTCAGATTCTCGACTAAGAAGGTGGAAAGATCACTTGTATGTAATGATAACTTCACCTCGCCGCGGTCCATACAAATAACACGCAGCATGTTCATGTTCGTGAGTGTTCATCACACACTTCTCTACAAGGTGTTGACACTGCGATCGTTTATATGTTGTAATGACACTGAGAATGTTGCGCTGTGCTAGATTACCCACAAGCAAACACGCCTTGGCACTTCCACCATTCTCAATCACAGCGTCATACCCGGCACCTCCACCAAATAATATTTTTCTCTCCTCTATTAATGTTAACACACATGTTTACCTAGTTTCAACAAAGCAGTTGGAGTATTGGCGTCTGTGAATGATGAGTGAGATGTCGGGAAGATGAGATGACATGTCGTATTGTGGTTCCACGGCTCACCGCCGACAGCGCACCAGCAACTTTTACTGCCGAATAAACAAAAACCCATCAGCCGTATTTTTATATTCATTGTTGTGGACAATGTATAATGCTGATTACGAAAAATAATTGTCATTTTTCATTATTCTTCCATTACTAGAGCTCGTTTTGAAGATACTAAAGTCCAAGCCTATTATCACTGTATCCTAATGATGTATTTAATGTTGAAACAACAATTTGAAGTACCAACATCACCGTATAATTCCTACCAGTGATCGTATTTATGATACTCGTGTAGCCAACCTCACGCGCGGGAACAAACATCTTTTACACACACGACGTTTCGCCTACGTTTCGCGAATATTAAATACGTTTAGTGGACATTACGTATACGTAAGCCGCGCGGCGTGTGACCGGGGGGGGGGGGGTTAAGCTGACCATTTTATTTCATACGGTTGGCAGTTTTAAATATATCTAGTAAATCATCGCACTGTATTACGTGTGGTAGGCCTACTTGTGTACACTTCTTTAGTTTCTTGTGGGTAGCATTAGGCCAACTTGCTGAGCGTCACAAAACTGATCTCTGTAAATTACTTGTGATCATTATATTTATCTTATATTTATATTTCTTATATTTATATTTGTATATTATCTACTTGTAAATAATTAATCAGTGTATCACTTGAGTGAGACAAACAAACGGATTTGACAATAATCATCAATATTACAATTGTTAAATAGAGAGGGAATAAAAATCTATGAATTACTTCACAATAACTTATTAGAGAGTGAAAAAACTGCGATTCCCGATTGCTCCCTGAAATAAGAGTGGAGGCTTTTGCCTGCTGTATAATGACCACGACGGTGCGTGCGTGCGTGGACCTTCCAGGGGAATCATTTCAAAAAAGGGGTTATAATTTGAATACTAACCCTTAATCATCCCTTAAACCAACCATTTTCTAATTGATAACGTCAAACTCTCCGTTCGCGTCCCTCAAAACCCGCAAAAAAGATTAAAAATCGTTTTTCAGTTGAAATTCGAATAAGAAGCGATATCAGTTATGAAACTCGGGTTCTTTTCTCTCTCTCTCTCTCTCTCTCTTGTGCACGGTGGGCACATTTAGCATTAATGGTTTTTTAATCTAATGACTGTTGGATTTATTGCGTGCATCTCGGGCTAGTGACGTCATCCTGCTCGCCGATGTATGCACACCCGTGTAGGTTAATCGCTCGTATTATGCGCCAGATCTTACCGGCCAAGAATTACAATAACGTTCAAACTAAGATTAAAGTGTCGTTTCGAACATCTTTGGAAGCTGGAACTTGGCCGACGAGGAATACGCTTTCATATTTGATGGCGTTTTTCAAATTAGGTTTTCTGTCACTTGTGAAAAATCTGCGTTCAAAATGTTTCAATAGTGATTATATAGGTATAATATATATTTTCAAACTATTTGTTATTAGACGAGTGTTATGAATGCAATGTGACTATATTTTAGTATTAGTGACTTATATAGATTAGGACCATATATTGATGTGATATGTTCATTTTGACGCCTCACTTTGTGATGACTTCTAAGTTGATAGTCCATATACTTTCATTTAGAATTATGTACATTTTACACTTTATTGTAATGTCCTGTAGACGACAGTGATGAATAAAATAAAATCATATTTCTTCTACTTGTCAATTGTGTATTAGTTCGATTGTTTAGCGGTGGATCTTACTAGATTACAGTGGAATATTAATACCAAATAAGTACAACAAATGTGGTACGTTTATAAGGTGAAAACCAAAGTACACAAGAAACATAATAATTTTGAAAAATGTATGGATCATTTGATATCATTTCAGTGTTGAATTTTATTTCGATTTTTCACACACATTCGTGCGAATATATTTTGTGTGTATATATTTTTATTACAGCAAGGACAAATAATAAACATAAAATAACATCAACGTTGTTTCTATTCTTCTCTATTTGGTGAATATAGTAGATTTCATTTGTTGACACAAGAACTGGAATTCAACTAAAATGTCTATTTCAGCCAAATTTAATGTCCGAAAGAAAAACCGTTAACATCGTGAGTTATGGACACGAAACATATTTTTTATTTTTATTCGTTGAATACCAAACGTAGGATTAATAAAGTCGTTAGATTTGTGATATTTACCGAACTGTACGTTCTAAACGGTTTTGTTTCTCAAGTAATTCTCGTTTCCGTGCCAGTGTTTTACAGAGAAACGGGGGGGTTACTAATAATAATGACCTTTTGTGAAGAGATGGTAATAATTCCTTGGCTACGCGGGGGGTTCTCGGTTCGAAACTCGTTGAGGTTTTTCCGTCACCTTAATCTCTCTCGCTTCGAAGAACATCGCCCATAAAAATTAGGAGCCAAAAGAGGAAAGCATATAATTCCTTCTAAAACTTAACTATTTTACATTATTCATATTATCTTGGTTTTTCCTATCATTGCGACAAAAGAAACTTTTAATATCTTTTTCGTACAAAAAGTGTGTTTGTCGGGAAACTTTGTGCCTACATACAGGCGAGATTTCTCTGCCTTGATTCTTTCTGTTCGCGATGATGATTATTGTTTGTTTATAGACCTCACCGTGAGCTAGGTTATGTGGGGGTACGAATAATCGAGTGATAGGCGGAATTAAACAGACAAACCCATGCCCGACTTGACTTCAGTTCCTAGTCATTGCCTCTCAGTACCTCAGCCTCTCTATCTGGGACTTACTGAGAGTCTCGATACAGTACTTCAGGTCTGATTGTTGATACTCAGCTTAGCGACCCCATTAGCAGCTGGATTATTGGGAGCGTGGACCCTAATTGACTCCCATTACAACTCCAAACTAAATAATTACTGCGTGTAGTGGGTCCTATAGACAATAGGCATCCGCGTACATCTGCTCATTTGTTCGATTGGAATATTTCAAAATTAGAACAAACAATACTTCTCTCTATCTTGAATTAAGTACGTGTAGACTAAACCAATGAATTCACTCAGATTTCAACTATGATATTGATTACTCGAATGAAATACATAAATCATCCATAATATTGACAAATTGTAATATTACCTTCCATTTTATTTTGTTTTCAACTCACACCAATTCGAAGCAGCTAGTCTTTTAAAATCGGTATAATCAGACAAATATTTCAAACTCGGGTTTATTACGCAGATATACAAGTTTCAATTCAGCTATCGTCGTCATAACATTGAGTCGTTATTCAAGTATGATACTCCCCCTCCCCCCCCCCTCCCCTTTATATCCGCGATTCCGTTTGAGCGTCGTGCAGTTAGTCGACGCTTTTTAAAAACGACGTACGGCGTCGGAAAGTAATTAGAAATATGGGCAGAAACATGGTAAATGGTGTGTAAGAGTATCCAGTCCGTATAGAGCGTGAAAAGAGGGAATGTATTTATCATGCGGTCGTTCTTCCAAGGAATATTCGCGGGTCACGTGGTGCGGATTGCGAGGATTCTTGGCAGTTCGGGAGCCACTGTGATTGATTTTATTGCACCGCCAGGATTAGATTAGTTCATCTCATGGCGATAGGCAAGACGGATTGGTTCACTCAGAAAGAATCTTCACTTAACTGCTAGTTTTGTTGGATATACGGTGCTTTATTTGCAAGTTTAAATTTAGTTTGGTTTTGAAATGAAGTTGATTTGTTCTAAGGGTGCAGATGTGAATTATTCATTAATTTATTAATTTATATTATTTTAATATATATTAATTTATATAAATATATATATATATATATATATATATATATATATATATATATATATATATATATATGTGTATGTGTGTGTGTGTGTGTGTTATTATCATACAGCGAGTTGCACTTGTTTCCTTTGTTATCCTGGGAAATGTGGAACAGAGCGGCTCTCCGTGAACCCATTCAATAATTCAGATTTAAACCATTGAATTATCTGCTTGTGTCTAAAACGCAGTGAACATGCAAATAATGCAGAACGATTACATGTCTTTGCCAAACTGTTCGGTTGTCGTCGTAGGGGGGGGGGGGGGGGGAGGGGGGACGGTTGACTTTTTTTGACAGAAACATAATTATTTTTTCTACTGCAATCTTTCCCCATGGATGAACTCATTGATGATAAAAATAACCAAATATCTTTATATATATTTTTTTTGTTTTTTTTTCCCTATAATTTATAATGTATTTATATAGGAATTAATATTATTTTATAACATAATTTTTCGGTTGGTGGGTGGCGTCGGGCACAAGGGGGTGGACGCCGCGGCGGCGTTTGTATGTTTCTGACAACAGGAATTAGCGATCAGCGAGGCGTGATCAGAAGCTACACCCCCACCCACCCCCGACCCACCCCCCGATTGCCCTCAGTAGAACAAGGAAATTATTGTTAACCTCGCGAGACTCGAATAACGCATCACTGCATCGGCCTAGGCAAAGTATATATCTGTCTGTCTGTGTGTGTGTGTGTTCCGCACGGAAAATATTAATATGGGGCGGTATGCCTTTTGCTCCGAGCTGCCCCCCCCTGCCCCCCCCCCCCCCACAACATCACCACTGGTCATGTAATTCGTTTGATATTCATAAACACCAAGTGGATATTGGGAGTCGATTTTTAATTTTTGTATTTTTTTTTTCTTTTCCTGAATTATTTGTTCAGATAGTGAACCACGTTACCAGGTTAGTGTATATTTGTACAGATCCGTATCAAAGACAGTTATCATTAGTGACATGTTCTTTCCTCGACAGAAATATGGAAGACTGGAATAAGATTTTCTTTATAAATATGTATATATATGCTGTTGTTGTTGTTTTTTCTTAGCTTAGTGGTGTGAATGATCAATCAGTTCTCATTTTATATTTTGTCTTTATTATAATAAGGACATTTGCAACCTGTATCAAATTACAAATTTCAGATTGAGATAAGTGAATTGTTGCTTGACTGTTGATTTAACGACGCCACCAACAGCTGGGCTATATGGGGGTACGAATACGCGTGGTACCGTAAAAGAATGAAGTTATGATCAGTGAAAGGCGGTTACAAAAAACAGACGATCTAATATCGATCAAAAATAATCACCAAGAAAACTGATATTTCCCTTAATCGCTTCCGTGTCCAAATACCCGGCACCTCCACCCACGTGTTCCACTCAGTCGATGTTCATATTTCAACTTGACTGCGAATAACTTGAACAATCCACGGTTTATCGGATTGAGTAATTAATGTAGTTATCCAAGGAGAGGAACGATCGAGCCCGAGCGGCCGCGAGCTTTCAAATAAGGGTAGTATAAACATTTGAACCGAACTGAAGCTGACACTTGACAGTTTCACCCTAAAGATCTCCCCCCTCTCTCACTCTTTTCTCCCCCTCCCCCCATTCTTCCCCACGAGTACGTTTCGTTCTGAATGTGGAACAATAGTGTCTCCTGTGCCCGAGTGCTAACAGCGTAGCTACAACAAGAGACGACTGCCACGTCTTTTCGTAGCTCGAGCGTACGTTCCGGCTGATTCTATCGGTATTTACCTGATCTTATTGGTATTTACCTGATCTTATTGGTATTCATGTGATTCTATTGGTATTTATCTGATCTTATTGGTATTCACCTGATCTTATTGGTATTCACCTGATCTTATTGGTATTCATGTGATTCTGTTGGTGCATGCGCTGGACGAAGGGAAAAATACATCAACATTCACTGAATATATCATCATTTTACTCGATGTATGACATTTTATTTATTTGTAAATGGATTCAAACACGCATTGTATTCATTCTGTAATGTAAACCAAGGTGTATTGACGTCGGTGAATGGTTGATGAGTTAATGCACTGGACTGTCATTCAGGAGACCTGGGTTCTGGTCGACCATCCTGACAGCAGGGGTTCTTCCTAGTTTCCCTCAGTCGTTCAGGTCAACACTACAGTCAGGCTCACGTCTCCTCTGATTAGGATGGGTTCAATGTCAACCCACCTTCGCATTCATCATTTTCCGACGCCAATAGATCTGACTCAGCAATAGACCTGCACTGCGACCATAACTCATTTTTTTTTGAATGCATCTTGAATAAAGTTTGAACCCAAAGTAAAATACCCTTTTCTGTTTGTCTGATACCTGTTTCAATGTCACACGGTGGACTGTTTAAGCAACTGGAAAAGGGACTTTTACTTCTGGTTCAAGCCGTAGGCCTTCACATACAGACTACAGACACGCTAGGCGGATGTTAGCGCTAAATGGGGTCGGATATTCTTTTATAAATATTTTCATTTTTATAATTTCATAGAATAATTTTATAGATAGGGCCTACCCTCGAAGTGTTTTCAATTAACGTAATATTGAGAAATGAGCGAATAAATCCTTTGAAAGATTTTCTGTTTGTTTTGAAGGAAAATGTATAATATCGACGTATCTTTGTCTGTACGGGCCTATAGGGGTTGAACCATCCCTTATCCTTCAGCTCTCCTTGCCAGATCGGGTCGCCTAGCTAATCTCTCTTTTTACAGGCTGTAATTTATTATTCGCGCGGTTTGGTTTTTGGCGGTTTGGTGGTTTGGAGAGAGAGAGAGAGAGAGAGAGAGAGAGAGAGAGAGAGAGAGAGAGACTTATTTCACTGAGACATGATAGTATTTCATTGTTTGAAACTAAAGATAAAAATATGGTGAATTTTCGGGATCCGTAAAATTCCCTATTTTACTAAAAATGCGACAAAATGAAGCACATCTGTAACCCGTGGCAAAAAGCGTTTGTCACATGCAAAGAAACTTGGTTATCTATTATTCATAACATCGTTTAGAGTTGGGTTATGTTAGGCAGTCTAGTTTCATTTTTCAATACATCGAAACTTGATTTAAAATTATTGTTCCCTATAAGTACAAGGATGAAAGGTAAGTTCATTGGACTGGGCACCACAAGGGTGATCTTACCACCCCAGTCTTACAATACAAGTCATTTTTCTCAAAATGATTTCAATTTCGTTGAATTACTTCCAGAATATTTGAAAATATTCCACTTTTTTGGCTACAATTTTCAATCTCGACATTTTTCTTATCAAACACCTCGCTTCATTACCTCAATAAAACGATTAATTTCTGTTTTCCAATCAGTTAAAAATCTACATCGTCAACTATTAGTGGCCATCTCAGCATTCCAATAAATTTATCTAAACGACGTATCTAAAATAACCCCCCTTAATTAAATACTTTCAACCCCTAAAAAAAATATCATTACGTAGCTAATCCACCCCTTTCCCTTCGAAAAATCCCTCTCGTAGTAAAATTGAAATGCTCATCCCCTGGGTGCTAACCACCTCCCTCCGCCCTTAGTTTGACCAGCGGGGGTGGTTGGGGGGGGAGGGGGGGGAGTACGTGTTAGGACTAACCGCCGCACACCGTCCTCACATGCTCGCATGAAATATGTCTTGGACATTGTCCTGGGGGGGGGGGGGGGGGGGGGGACGTCGCGGTGGGCAGGAGCCCTTTGTGTGGCCACCGTGTCGTAAGCCATCAATTCTTCCCCCCCC
The DNA here is from genome assembly GCA_907164805.1 of Brachyptera putata. Taxonomy (NCBI): domain Eukaryota; kingdom Metazoa; phylum Arthropoda; class Insecta; order Plecoptera; family Taeniopterygidae; genus Brachyptera; species Brachyptera putata. Next base: position 32,644,472 of record OU015467.1, read on the forward strand.
CCCCCCTGTGGGCTCGGGGCATTAGTAACCGAATCACGACCTGAATATAGGCAACCACCATCACATCAGTGAGATGAGGGTCAAGCGAGAGCCAGGATGTCAAAAGAAATCAATAGATTAGACTATTAAAAATCAATCGTTTTTTTTCTGTACATTTATTTTATAGTGACTCTTTTCCGGAGTGATTTATATGAATAATTTGTGATGTAAATGGGACGTGATTTTGTGTGACAAGGAAGCCGTGGAGATGACGGGCAGGCCAGTCAATGGATTTGGGATTAATGGAAATCAATTAGATTTTTTTTATATTCATTGCGGAATGTTTTTTGTTCGCCTCTCGTTCAGTTGTGAATAAATTGAGTCCGAGTAGAATCGTGTTCAATCAAGCTGAATTGGTTTCGAAGTCTGACGCGCATTTAGAGAAGCTGAATATAAGCTTGATTTTCAAAAAGTCGATTCTAATTTTTAACTTCGCGTCAAAATCGTATCTCGCCGAGCGAGGTGGGAATGTTTTGAGAATTGTGATTGTATTTCGATGAAATATTTCTGGTTTGAAAAGTATTTTTGTGTGCGGCATTCGAGAAATATAATACTGTAAAGGAGAAAGTAATATTTTACAAAAGTTATGTTTCCATGTAACTGAAACTGCATTCATAATTGATCACAACAGAATAGCAATTCACGGTTTTACTGTCGATGTTTCTTTGTTTGTTCTAATCTTTGAAATATGATTAAGAAAGCTTTGTGCACCAAATGGACTGACTTGACCGGGATTAACGAGTCCAGTTATTTATCGGAGAGTTGGTGAAAACAATAGCATGGGTAACCATGGTGATAACAACTCTTAGAGCTACTCCCACGTCGGTAGTGGCGGCAGTTCATCGAATATCTTCAAAAAATACTCAAAATACTTTCTGCAAGTGTTTTGTCTTCAGAATACTGTATGGTATAGCTACATCTTTTTTTCTCTACATTTATTTCGTATTTGCTTTTTTTGGAGAGATCAGTTTGTCACAGAAAAATAATTACAGATTTTCAGTTTCAAGAAATAGTACTCCAATATGAGATGTTTGAGATTTTTCTGATTCGAGTCAGTTTTCGATAAAAACTACGCAAAAGTGAAATTTTCTCCCCCAATGTTGATAACTTTCTAACGAAATCAGGAAATCTGCATGTTTAACGTGACAACGTAATCAACATTTGCTAGTCATAGGCCTACTAACAAACCTCAATACGAACTGTTGTTGCGTGAAATATTCCATAATCTCAGTTCAAGCGTCGAAATTTCATTCAACTATTCCGGTAACAGAAAACAAGTCGGGACACTATTGTATCATGATCATATTATTGTGCACAAAGTAATTACCTACTACATATCTTGAAGCCACCCTTGGTAGCTCAGTCAGCTAAGGCACCGCTTCAGAAACTGAAGTAACCGTTGGGCTTGGGTTCGAGTCTCGCATAAGGCATGGGTTCATGTAAACGTTCTTTCACTTATCATCACTCCATAGTTCATAATCACCTGCTCATTCGTACCCCGTATAACCTAGCTTTTGGTGGGATCGTTAAGCGAACAATAATCATCATCATATCTTGAATGGATCATCTTATATACCGACTCCTTATGATCGAGCCGTCTCATTCGTCCTTCAAGTGATTTAGCATAGATCAATACCCGGCACCTCCACCCATGCTAAGTTAATGGTCGTTTCATTATTTTATTATTGATTCGTTCATTGACATCTCTGTGTTCATTTTGTTTGGTCAATTCATTTCATGAATGTAGAATACATTATTAATTTCTAATGTAGCCCGACTCTCGTCTCTAACTCCACTCGTTCCTTGCCTAGGTGCCGGCTGGTGGACGAGCGTTTCTTCACGTGCCGGCCGCACATCGCGGTGCTCCAAGCCCGCTGGCACCCCGGCTCCCCGTGCGACGCGCACCTGTTGCTGCTGGCGAGCGACAACACCCTGCGGCTGTACGAGACGGCGTCGGCCGAGTCGCCCAGACTTCGCCAGGCCTGGCCGCTCGGCAGGACGCCGTCGCCCTACATGGCCAGCCTCGGCGACACGGCCGTCGACTTCGACTTCACGCGCCCCGTCGCTCAGACCAAGGTAAGCGACACAGCGTGGCCTTGGTTGACTGAGCTATGGAGGGCGACAGTACAAAGGATTCTGCTGTGCAATATGTATAGGGCAAAGAGCATGGTAAGAGATTGAAGGAACCCCATTATTATGGAGAAAGTGACCACTGGGCCAAGATACGAATCATTCAAGCACGACTGGACAGGGTGAAATGTTCGTTCATCAACAGAACCATGAGGGAATGGAATGACCCGAACAGAAGTATATTTGAGGAGGAAAAGAATAAAATGGATCATTTCAGAATGAAGGTAATTAGCATGTAAGAAAAATTAAAGTAATTTAGTAAGTAAGTAATAAGTAATTTGAGTAAAATTAGTAACTTATCAATATTTTACCACCTGTATGAACAATTTGTAACAGAAGAATAAACAAACGAAAAAGGTGGTCGAGTGGTTAATACGCTGAACCGTCATTAAGGATACTGTGGATCGATTCCGACCATGGTCGACTATCCTGACAGGGGTTTTTCGTGGTTTCACTCTGTCGTTCAGGTCAACACTGGGATGGTTCCCTAGACCACGACCGACTCCTTCCCACTATTCAAAAACACCTACTACCTTTCATCTCATACATCATTCCCCGACGCCAATAGATCCTAGTTATCAGTACAGTGCGTCATTGAACCCAATATAAATGAATACAAGTACAGTGATGATTTGAGAACAGTTTGCATGTGTACCCCCCCCCCCCCCCCCCCCCCGCGTCACGCTTGTTTAACGCAGTGTGTGATGATGTGTTTGTTCGGTTGTCTCTTGTGTATTTTTCCACCTCAACAGCGATAACAGAACAGCTCGCGCGAAACAGCCGCGCGCCATTGCTGCAGGATGCGCGGGACGGTCGCTCGGAACCTTCTACTCGTGGATAGATCCTCACTGGCTGGTTGTAATCGATCATTAGGCCTCGAGCCGAATTGTTCCCTGTACACGTGTGTGTGTGTGTGTGTTTAAGGTGGTTCTTGTGTTGTGTTGTGTTTGGCCGCCGCGGCGTGTCTCTGGTGTTCGATTAGCACGGCTCGGCGCTCTCCGGCCGGCCGGGACGTGAGATCGGATATTGACAGACAAATATTGGGTTTGTGGATTTTATCTGCGCGATCCCCCCCCCCCCCCCCCCCCTGAGGCCTCGGGTGTTTAATCCAGAGTTAACACAGTTTATTGGAAGCGATCTCTCGTGAAGAGGCCTCTTGTTATCCGTTGATATTTCATGTTTTTTTTTCCGACTTGCAATTTATGTTCGTACCTACCTATTGTACATTTACATGTGTTGATGATAGTGTTTTACGTTCTACGTTATAGATGAGGTTACAAGACTCTCATCTGCGGGGAAAAGTGTGGTCACAGAATAGTCCTCGTCGAATTTTCCCTGGAAAATTTTTGCCAGGGCCGTGTGTGACATGAAGGTACATTCAATTGATTGCGGAAAATTCTTATCTCGTTACGATCCAATGTGTGGTTCTCCAGAAAAAAAAATCGTGAACACCCCCTCGCGCATAGGGGTGTCGAAAAATTCACGATTTTCTTTGGAAAATTTTTCCCAGAGTCGTGTGTGGTATCGAAATTAAGGTACGTTCATTTAATTGCATAAAATCTTGATTTCGTCCCGATCCAATGTCTGGTTCCCCGTAAAAAAAATCTTGAATACCCCCTCGGAAAATTTATGATTTTCTTTGGGAAAGTTTTGGGAAATCGTGAGTAGCATCAAAATGCTCACGTGATCGCTAGCTTTCCGAAAATCGAACAATCAGCCCGATCGCATCGTGGGTTCTACAGCAATCACCGATCGAAGATTGTCGGTTTTTTTTTGACATACGGGTACTAGTACGGGGAAAAAACTAAAATTTGAAAAAAAGTCAAACTCTTTTGCCGAAGCCGTGTGCGGTATCGAAATGGAGGTACATAATATCTGTTGCCAAAAATGTTGATTTTAGCTCGATCCGATGACTGGTTCTCTGTAAAAAAAATCTTGAAAATGAAGGCAAATTTGCAATTTTCTTTGGAAAAGTTTTTACACAGCCGTGAGTGGTATCAAATTGAAAGTAATCGAAATTGATGACGTACAGTTCTAATTTCAGCCCGATCCGATGTATGGTTCTCCGGCAAACATGTTTTGAACAACCCCCCGTGCAGAGGGGTGTCGGAAAATTTATTATTTTCCCTGGGAAAGTTTTCAGTGGGCCGTATGTGGTATCAAAATGGAGGTGCATTCAATTGAATGCGAAAAAATCCAAGTTTAGCCCGATCCGATGTATGGTTCTCCGGCAAACATGTTTTGAACCAACCCCTGCAGATCGGGTGTCGGAAAATTTATGATTTTTCCTGGAAAAGTTTTCAGAGGGTCGTGTGTGGTATCAAAATGGAGATACATTCAATCGATTGCGAAAAATTCAAACCTCAGCCCGATCCGATGTATGGTTCTCCGGCAAACAGGTTTTGAACAACCCCCCGTGCAGAGGGGGGTCGGAAAATTTGCGATTTTCCCCGGAAAAGTTTTCAGAGGGCCGTGTGTGGTACCAACATGAAGGTACATTCAATTGAATGCGAATAAATCTAAGTTTGGCCCGATCCGATGTTTGGTTTGCCGGCAAACATGTTTTGAACAACCCCCTGCAGATCGGGGGTGGGAAAACTTACGATTTTCTTCGGAAAAGTGTTCACAGGGTCGTGTGTGGTATCGATATGAAGGTACATCCATTTGATCGCGGAAAATTTTTATTTCGTTCCGATCCAATGTGTTGTTCTCCAGAAAAATATTCGCGAACACCCCCCGGTGCTGAGGGGTGTCGGAAATTTGCGATTTTCCCTGGAAAATTTTTACAGCCTGGTCGTGTAAGGTATCGACATAAAGATACATTCATCAGATTGCGGAAAATTCTTATTTTGGTTCGATCCAATGTCTGGTTCTCCGTAAAAAAATTCTTGAATACCCTCTCGGAAAATTTATGATTTTATTTGGAAATTTTTTTGGAAAAACGTGAGTAGCATCAAAATGCTCACGTGATCGCTAGCTTTCCGAAAATCGAACAATCAGCCCGATCGCATCGTGGGTACTCCAGCAATCGCCGATCGAAGATTGTCAAATTTTTCTTGTCGGACGGGTACTAGTACGGGGAAAAAAACAAAATTCGAAAAAAAGTCAAACTCTTATGCCGAAGCCGTGTGCGGTATTCAAATAAAGGTACATAATATCTGTTGCCAAAAATGTTGATTTTAGCTCGATCCGATGACTGGTTCTCTGTAAAAAAATTCTTGAAAATAAAGGCAAATTTGCAATTTTCTTTGGAAAAGTTTTTACACAGCCGTGAGTGGTATCAAATTGAAAGTAATCGAAATTGATGACGTACAGTTCTAATTTCAGCCCGATCCGATGTATGGTTCTCCGGCAAACATGTTTTGAACAAACCCCTTCAGATCGGGTGTCGGAAAATTTATGATTTTCCCTGGAAAAGTTTTGACGGGGCCGTGTGTGGTATCAAAATGAAGGTAAATTCAATTGATTGCGAAAAATTCTTATTTCGTTCCGATCGGATGTGTGGTTCTCCGGCAAACATGTTTTGAACACCCCCATGCTCAGAGGGGTATAGGAAAATTTACGATTTTCCCCGGAAAAGTTTTCACATGGCCGTGTGTGGTATCAAAATGAATTTACATTCAATTGAATGCGAAAAAATCTGAATTTGGCCCAATCTGATGTCTGGTTCTCCGGCAAACAGGTTTTGAACAACCCCCCGTGCAGAGGGGTGTCGGAAAATCTGCGATTTTCCCCGGAAAAGTTTTCAGAGGGCCGTGTGTGGTATTAAAATGAAGGTACATTCAATTGAATGCGAAAGAATCTAAGTTTGGCCCGATCCGATGTTTGGTTTGCCGGCAAACATGTTTTGAACAACCCCCTGCAGATCGGGGGTGGGAAAACTTACGATTTTCTTTGGAAAAGTGTTCACAGGGTCGTGTGTGGTATCGATATGGAGGTACATTCATTTGATCGCGGAAATTTTTCATTTCGTTCCGATTCAATGTGTGGTTCTCCAGAAAAAAAATCGCGAACACCCCCCCGTGCTGAGGGGTGTCGGAAATTTGCGATTTTCCCCGGAAAAGTTTTCACAGGGTCGTGTAAGGTATTGACATGAAGGTACATTCATCAGATTGCGGAAAATTCTTATTTTGTTTCGATCCAATGTCTGGTTCTCCGTAAAAAAATTCTTGAATACCCTCTCGGAAAATTTATGATTTTATTTGGAAAATTTTTTGGAAAAACGTGAGTAGCATCAAAATGCTCACGTGATCGCTAGCTTTCCAAAAATCGAACAATCAGCCCGATCGCATCGTGGGTTCTCCAGCAATCGCCGATCGAAGATTGTCAAATTTATTTTGTCGGACGGGTACTAGTACGGGGAAAAAACCAAAATTTGAAAAAAAGTCAAACTCTTATGCCGAAGCCGTGTGCGGTATTAAAATAAAGGTACATAATATCTGTTGCCAAAAATGTTGATTTTAGCTCGATCCGATGACTGGTTCTCTGTAAAAAAAATCTTGAAAATGAAGCCAAATTTGCAATTTTCTTTGGAAAAGTTTTTACACATTCGTGAGTGGTATCAAATTGAAGGTAATGGGAATTGATGACGTAAAGTTCTAGTTTCAGCCCGATCCGATGTATGGTTCTCCGGCAAACATGTTTTGAACAACCCCCCGTGCAGAGGGGTGTCGGAAAATTTATTTTTTTCCTTGGGAAAGTTTTCAGTGGGCCGTATGTGGTATCAAAATGAAGGTGCATTCAATTGAATGCGAAACAATCCAAGTTTAGCCCGATCCGATGTATGTTTCTCCGGCAAACATGTTTTGAACCAACCCCTGCAGATCGGGTGTCGGAAAATTTATGATTTTCCCTGGAAAAGTTTTCAGAGAGTCGTGTGTGGTATCAAAATGGAATCACAATCAATTGATTGCGAAAAATTGAAACGTCTGCCCGATCCGATGTATGGTTCTCCGGCAAACAGGTTTTGAACAACCCCCCGTGCAGAGGGGTGTCGGAAAATTTGCGATTTTCCCTGGAAAAGTTTTCACAGGGTCGTGTGAGGTATCGACATGAAGGTACATTCAATTGAATGCGAATAAATCTAAGTTTGGCCCGATCCGATGTTTGGTTTGCCGGCAAACATGTTTTGAACAACCCCCTGCAGATCGAGTGTCGGAAAACTTACGATTTTCTTCGGAAAAGTGTTCACAGGGTCGTGTGTGGTATCGATATGAAGGTACATTCATTTGATCGCGGAAATTTTTCATTTCGTTCCGATTCAATGTGTGGTTCTCCAGAAAAAAAATCGCGAACACCCCCCCGTGCTGAGGGGTGTCGGAAATTTGCGATTTTTCCTGGAAACTTTTTCACAGGGTCGTGTAAGGTATTGACATGAAGGTACATTCATCAGATTGCGGAAAATTCTTATTTTGTTTCGATCCAATGTCTGGTTCTCCGTAAAAAAATTCTTGAATACCCTCTCGGAAAATTTATGATTTTATTTGGAAATTTTTTTGGAAAAACGTGAGTAGCATCAAAATGCTCACGTGATCGCTAGCTTTCCAAAAATCGAACAATCAGCCCGATCGCATCGTGGGTTCTCCAGCAATCGCCGATCGAAGATTGTCAAATTTATTTTGTCGGACGGGTACTAGTACGGGGAAAAAACCAAAATTTGAAAAAAAGTCAAACTCTTATGCCGAAGCCGTGTGTGGTATTAAAATAGAGGTACATGATATCTGTTGCCAAAAATGTTGATTTTAGCTCGATCAAATGTCTGGTTCTCCAAAAAAAAAAATCTTGAAAATAAAGGCAAATTTGCAATTTTCTTTGGGAAAGTTTTTACACAGCCGTGATTGGTATCAAATTGAAGATAATCGAAATTGATGACGTACAGTTCTGATTTCAGCCCGATCCGATGTATGGTTCTCCGGCAAACATGTTTTGAACAAATCCCTTCAGATCGGGTATCGGAAAATGTATGATTTTCCCTGGAAAAGTTTTGACGGGGCCGTGTGTGGTATCAAAATGAAGGTACATCCAATTGAATGCGAAAAAATCTGAGTTTGGCCCAATCCGATGTCTGGTTCTCCGGCAAACAGGTTTTGAACCACCCTCCGTGCAGAGGGGTGTCGGAAAATTTGCGATTTTCCCCGGAAATGTTTTCAGAGGGCCGTGTGTGGTATCAAAATGAAGGTACATTCAATTGAATGCGAAAAAATCTAAGTTTGGCCAAATCCGACGTTTGGTTTGCCGGTAAACATGTTTTGAACAACCCCTTGCGCATAGGGGTGTCGGAAAACTTACGATTTTCTTTGGAAAAGTGTTCACAGGGTCGTGTGTGATATCGATATGAAGGTACATTCATTTGATCGCGGAAATTTTTTATTTCGTTCCGATTCAATGTGTGGTTCTCCAGAAAAAAATTCGCGAACACCCCCCCGTGCTGAGGGGTGTCGGAAATTTGCGATTTTCCCTGGAAAATTTTTACAGGGTCGTGTAAGGTATTGACATAAAGGTACATTCATCAGATTGCGGAAAATTCTTATTTTGTTTCGATCCAATGTTTGGTTCTCCGTAAAAAATTCTTGAATACCCTCTCGGAAAATTTATGATTTTATTTGGAATTTTTTTTGGAAAAACGTGAGTAGCATCAAAATGCTCACGTGATCGCTAGCTTTCCGAAAATCGAACAATCAGCCCGATCGCATCGTGGGTTCTCCAGCAATCGCCGATCGAAGATTGTCAAATTTTTTTTGTCGGACGGGTACTAGTACGGGGAAAAAACCAAAATTCGAAAAAAAGTCAAACTCTTATGCCGAAGCCGTGTGCGGTATTCAAATAAAGGTACATAATATCTGTTGCCAAAAATGTTGATTTTAGCTCGATCCGATGACTGGTTCTCTGTAAAAAAATTCTTGAAAATAAAGGCAAATTTGCAATTTTCTTTGGAAAAGTTTTTACACAGCCGTGAGTGGTATCAAAATTAAGATAAATGAAATTGATCACGTACAGTTCTAATTTCAGCCCGATCCAATGTATGGTTCTCCGGCAAACATGTTTTGAACAACCCCCCGTGCAGAGGGGTGTCGGAAAATTTATTATTTTCCCTGGGAAAGTTTTCAGTGGGCCGTATGTGGTATCAAAATGAAGGTGCATTCAATTGAATGCGAAACAATCAAAGCTTAGCCCGATCCGATGTATGGTTCTCCGGCAAACATGTTTTGAACCAACCCCTGCAGATCGGGTGTCGGAATATTTATGATTTTCCCTGGAAAAGTTTTCAGTTGTTCGTGTGTGGTATCAAAATGGAGATACATGCAATTGAATGCGAAAAATTCAAACCTCAGCCCGATCCGATGTATGGTTCTCCGGCAAACAGGTTTTGAACAACCCCCCGTGCAGAGAGGTGTCGGAAAATTTGCGATTTTCCCCGGAAAAGTTTTCACAGGGCCGTGTGTGGTACCAACATGAAGGTACATTCAATTGAATGCGAATAAATCTAAGTTTGGCCCGATCCGATGTTTGGTTTGCCGGCAAACATGTTTTGAACAACCCCCTGCAGATCGAGTGTCGGAAAACTTACGATTTTCTTCGGAAAAGTGTTCACAGGGTCGTGTGTGGTATCGATATGAAGGTACATTCATTTGATCGCGGAAAATTTTTATTTCGTTCCGATCCAATGTGTGGTTCTCCAGAAAAAAATTCGCGAACACCCCCCGGTGCTGAGGGGTGTCGGAAATTTGCGATTTTCCCTGGAAAATTTTCCACATGGTCGTGTAAGGTATCGACATGAAGGTACATTCATCAGATTGCGGAAAATTCTTATTTTGTTACGATCCAATGTCTGGTTCTCCGTAAAAAAATTCTTGAATACCCTCTCGGAAAATTTATGATTTTATTCGGAATTTTTTTTGGAAAAAAGTGAGTAGCATCAGAATGCTCACGTGATCGCTAGCTTTCCGAAAATCGAACAATCAGCCCGATCGCATCGTGGGTTCTCCAGCAATCGCCGATCGAAGATTGTCAATTTTTTTTGTCGGACGGGTACTAGTACGGGGAAAAAACCAATATTTGAAAAAAAGTCAAACTCTTTTGCCGAAGCCGTGTGCGGTATTAAAATGAAGGTACATAATATATGTTGCCAAAAATGTTGATTTTAGCTCGATCCGATGACTGGTTCTCTGTAAAAAAAATCTTGAAAATGAAGGCAAATTTGCAATTTCCATTGGAAAAAATTTTACACAGACGTGATTGGTATCAAATTGAAGATAATCGAAATTGATGACGTACAGTTCTGATTTCAGCCCGATCCGATGTATGGTTGTCCGGCAAACATATCTTGAACAAACCCCTTCAGATCGGGTGTCGGAAAATTCATGATTTTCCCTGGAAAAGTTTTGACGGGGTCGTGTGTGGTATCAAAATGAAGGTATATTCAATTGAATGCGAAAAAATCCAAGTTTGGCCAAATCCGATGTTTGGTTTGCCGGTAAACATGTTTGGAACAACCCCTTGTGCATAGGGGTGTCGGAAAACTTACGATTTTCTTTGGAAAAGTTTTCACGGGGCCGTGTGTGGTATCAAAATGGAGGTACATTCAATTGAATGCGAAACATTCAAACCTCAGCCCAATCCGATGTATGGTTCTCCGGCAAACGGGTTTTGAACAACCCCCCGTGCAGAGGGGTGTCGGAAAATTTGCGATTTTCCCTGAAAAGTTTTCAGAGGGCCGTGTGTGGTATCAAAATGTAGGTACATTCAATTCAATGCGAAAAAATCCAAGTTTGGCCAAATCCGATGTTTGGTTTGCCGGTAAACATGTTTGGAACAACCCCTTGTGCATAGGGGTGTCGGAAAACTTACGATTTTCTTTGGAAAAGTTTTCAGAGGGCCGTGTGTGGTATCAAAATGAAGGTACATTCAATTGATCGCGAAAAAATCCAAGTTTGGCCAAATCCGATGTTCGGTCGCCGGTAAACATGTTTGGAACAACCCCTTGTGCATAGGGGTGTCGGTGATTTTCTTTGGAAAAGTTTTCAGAGGGCCGTGTGTGGTATCAAAATGTAGGTACATTCAATTGATTGCGAAAAAATCCAAGTTTGGCCTAATCCGATGTTTGGTTTGCCGGTAAACATGTTTGGAACAACCCCTTGTGCATAGGGGTGTCGGAAAACTTACGATTTTCTTTGGAAAAGTTTTCACGGGGCCGTGTGTGGTATCAAAATGAAGGTACATTCAATTGAATGCGAAAAAATCCAAGTTTGGCCAAATCCGATGTATGGTTCTCCGGCAAACATGTTTTGAACCAACCCCTGCAGATCAGGTGTCGGAAAATTTATGATTTTCCCTGGAAAAGTGTTCAGAGGGTCGTGTGTGGTATCAAAATGAGGGTACATTCAATTGAATGCGAAAAATTTGAGCCTCAGCCTGATCCGATGTCTGGTTCTCCGTCAAACAGGTTTTGAACAAGCCCCATGCATAGGGGTGTCGGAAAATTTACGATTTTCTTTGGAAAATTTTTCTGAGGGTCGTGTGTGGTATCGACATGAAGGTTCATTCAATTGATTGCAGAAAATTCTTATTTCGTCCCGATCCAATGTGTGGTTCTCCAGACAAAAATTCGTGAACAACCCCCCGTGCAGAGGGATGTCGGAAAATGTTTTCATCCTAAAACGTTTTTACCACGAAAGAAAACATTTCATATAATTGTATCCAGTAGAGAACATCGTCTACCAACAAAACAAGCGCAAATTCCACCGTCACGTTTGTATAACTGAAGTAATTTCAGGTCCGCACTCCTTTCGTTATTCTCAAACTTTTGACAATCGTTTGTACTGGTTTGTGCCGTTGACATTTTCATTTGTGCTGCCCTCGTTCTGCCCCGAAATGGCATTTCAGAAATTTGGTTGCTAAGAGTACTCCAGCCCACGACGTTCTGACAATTTGTAATCGTGAATGACAAGTGACTACTCTAAATGGTTTTGTTGAATTATCATTATTTATTTGTTTGTTTTCTTTTTCGATCTACGAATTGATTACTCAATCGTCTCAATGCGTGTACAGAAATTGCTTCTCAGTTTTTACTAAAGCTGTTCATACGCGACTTTACACCGAAAAAGTTTCCTATTTATTGGCATTATTCTCCCGGACACATTTGTCAATATTTCATACTTATTATTATAGACGTGTTTTTTGTTACCTAATAATCTCCTCTTCGTACGCTTAGTAGACATTCTGTGCGGGTGTTTTTAATGTTCACCTTTTCGGGAATTATATTCCTGAAATAAGCCAGCAGCAGTATTTTAATCTCTGCGATTGAATTGTTACCCATTATTGGAAGCTCTTGGAATTGAGTTGGAGGGGAGAAGTTGGTTACAGATTTTCGCAGTTATTTTCCAATTTGTGCCACTGTGTAACGAGTTAATTCTCCCAATAGGGTTGAAATTGAGAAAAGGAAGCGAAGAAAATTTTCTATGCCATTAAATCCATACGCCATTAGTTTTCAAGTTATTAACCTTTGAAATATTGTTCTCAGTAAAATTGATTGCCTTTCCCCGCGCGCTTTTCCTTTCGCCATTCGCGAGGATCGAGATCGAATCTAGACACTCGCAATCTTTAGGAAATTCAACTTTTTTATTTCAGGAAGTTAACTCGATTTCGTTTCCCCGTACAGTTTGTGAAAAGTTTTTAAATCTTGTGCGAATCAACGAAATGCCATTTCTTCACGCCACGTTGTCTGTTTGTTCAGTTCCAGCCGGATAAGTCAGAGGGCAGCAGGGTGCAGGTCGACACTAGCGCTTCCTTGTGGCCGGTACTTGTACTGCGTGGAAACGGAGACGTCTATTCCTTCACCTCGACGCTCACGGCAGACGGGTAAATAATAGGATTTATTTATTCATCCAAATAGATCGTTACTTAGGATTATGTATACAATATATGGCAAGTCTATGAAAATATGAAATTATATAACGTACTTCACTCATCAATTGTAAAGATTTTGTAAACATTTGAAAAGTAGGTGAAGTATTATATCAACGTCAGATGCAGGATAAAAATGAAAGTAAGAAATATATCAGGTATAAAATAGCAGCGAAGTAATTGAGTGTTATTTGTTATAAATACCCGACACATACTGCTTTGTCCAGTAATAATAAAATTCAAAGATAATAATAATAATGTACTGTATATGAGAATAAAAGCGGCCATGTTTCCGAAAACTGACAATTAAATGAAGAATGAAACTGATAATTAAATGAAGAATGAAACTGACAATTAAATGAAGAATGAAACGTGAAATGTTCAAATGTGAATTGCATGACAATCGAAGACATTTCGAGGCAAATTGAAAGTACACTTGTGGTCACATAAAATAATTTTTTTAATATCAATTGAAAGCTAATAAGCAAGCTATGGTGAACAGGTGGAATCAATTGGATTGTAAAATAATTGATAATATAATACCGTAGGTGAATCAGGAAGGCAATGGGTTTATACCGGGGGGTTGCTAGCATCACTCGAAAGTTCGAGTTCGAGGTTCGAGTTCGAGTTGAAATTGAGCTAAACTGGAAAATTCCAAGTTCAATGAGTTTTTTCGATTTTTTTTTCTCTCTCTTTTCATAATTTTATTGTACCTGTAGGCCTATTCCGAATATAAAACATGATTTTTCCCGAAAATGGTTGCTCTATAGTAACTTGTACTTCACTCAAAACCAATTGAAGACTCAATACCCAACAGGCCTGCTGATAGATTCTTTTTTTCTGAACTGGAACTCAAACTCGAAACTCGTGATTTTCTCTCGAACTCGACTCGACTCGAACTTGCATTCTCAAACTCGCTCACGTGCTTCTACTGCATCTTCCTGGTACGGTACTGATGAATGCAGTAAATGCAGCAGAAAATGCTTGAGAAAAAGGGGGAGGCCCACTGCTGTCTGGTCCGTAGTTCCGCCCCAGTACTGATAACAGCTGTTGTGTTTCCAGCCCGCTGCAAGTGAGTGTCCAGGGCCCGCTGGCCATGTACCCGTCGGACGACGATAACTACGGGGTGGACGCCTGCTCCATCTTGTGCCTGACGTCGGAACCTCCCGTGGTCGTGATCGCCACGTGCTCCGGCACCCTCTACCACGCCGTCCTGCTGGACAACGAGGGGGAGTACCAGGATAACGTCAACAAGGTGAGCCAGGCCCTTGTCAGCACAGCGCAAATCTAGCGGTCCACAGACATATGTCGTTCATTTCTTATTCCAAATAGATTATTGCATAAGATTATGTAATATGCAGCGTAGTGGTTGATGCGCTCGCTTCGTGTGATCCGGGAGGCGAGGGGAATCCCCGCCGCCGTCCATCTTTACAGGGGTTTTCGTGGTTTCCCTCTGTAGTCTATGTTAATGCCACGACCGCTTCCTTCCCATCAACCTTCATCACATCATCTCATCATCTAATTAATCATCCATCCGACGCCATTAGATCTGCGCTATCATTTCAGTACGTTGTTTAATCCAATATAGAAAATTAAGAATAATGTAGATATAACAATGAGTAACATTTATGTCAAAAAAATATATAGGCCTATATACCGTATATTAAAGAAATGAGAAAAAGTATATATATGCAGTCTATAGTTGAAGGTTGTACACCTCCATTTATATTTTGAATGAATGAGAAAAGTAATAAGAAAAGAATTTATATTTGCGTTTGTTATTTGTTTTATCCTTATTACTTTTACATTATCAATTCTTTCTCTAATTTTCTTTCTTTCTAATTATCTTCGAATTAATGCATTGTTTCAATGCATTTTGTGGCAACCGTTACAGTAAGGTCGTGTTTTATAAATAAGCTCTCTCTATGTGTGTGTTTGCTTGTCAGTCTGTCCACGGCTCCACGCTCAGCCTGCACTCCTCCGAGGCGTGTCTTCACGTGTTCGAGTCGGTGGAGTTGGAGCTCGGCCTGGCGCTGGACGACAACAGCGACGCGCTCAGCTGCCCGATCCACCTGCACCACGACGTGACCTCCAAGGCCAGGTACGCCCGCTTGTCCAGCTTCGTAACGTGCTCGAGCAAACTAGAGAACAACTACAGACATCACTCATTCTCGACAATTGTTAGGTCGACACTTGGGATAGATGGATTCTTTATTATTAGCAGGATATGCTCTCATAGTTTTTTTACATACAATTACATTAAATACACTCAGAAGATGAACAGAAAGTACAATAGGCCTGCGGCAGACACAATAAAAACAGTCAAACATTACTGTTAAATACAGTGTAAGAGCACAGAAGTATAGATAATAAGGTTTATCAAGGCTTGTCTCAGAATCCTACTTTCTCACTTGCCTTAGGGATGATCTTCCTAGCCCGTAGCAGTTTACAGCAATATGTATACCTATGTATACTTACCCAACTTTGTTAGTAAAAGTAGTTGGAAGTGAATAAAATAATTCATCATCAATTAATCGAATACACAAAAAAAAATTATTGATTCACTTTTCACTTTTACTTTTTGCCATTGAAAGGCAGCCGTATTTTTTCCTTTCTACTCAAACTATCGATTCTCTTGAGCATTATTCCCGGTACCGAGCGTCCCCGCTAACAGTCACGTGTATTGCTTGTTTCCTGCAGGTACTTCTGCAGCCACGACACGGGGGTCCACGTCATGACCTTGCCTCTCGTCCCGCAGCTCGACCTCTTCCTGCACGCCAACGACAACGACGGTAAGAACCAAGCTACGTCATCTCCTTGAATCACTCACGCTTGAAACGTGTGTGGCTGACAAACAGCTGTGAAAATCCATCGCTTTTTAGTTAGATTGAAACAGTATTGCTTACCAGTATATTTCAATATCTAATGCTTGGAATGAATTAATGTTCCAGTTTCAAACCTGAGAGCTAAAAACGTGATCCGCTAAACAAGTGACATCACATCGTAAATTCTCGTAACCGTAGTTTCTAAATATATGTAATATACACTGGAATATTTGTTTTGTCTTTTGCTAAAAAAATCTAGGTTCTAGGTTCAATCTAGGTTTGTGACAGTAAAGATTTTGATGAATATTTTGAGAAATATTTGTATTCATACTGACCTTGGTCTGTAATTGACTACATAAACGATCAACTTCAATCCAAACGCCCAATTGACTTCTCAATGTAGGGAAAAGACCAAAAAAAAAATGATAGTTGATTGAGCAATTATCAGCAGGTTAACTTACCGGTATTATCACTCTCGATTACATGCTATTTTTGTACCTTCAACTAATACTTACTGGAATACAGTGAAACCTCTATCCATTGTTTTTCAAGGAACCAGGCAGGAAAATTTAACATTGATTCTATGGGAGTGGGGTGAGAAAAAATGAATGATACAAGCAGGAAAACGATGGATCTGGGAACGATGAATAGAGGTTTCACTGTAGTACTTAACTAAGATTCGTAAAACTCTCTCTTAACAGTTTAATACATGATTATACGTTTGTTTTGTTCAGGAGACGAATATCTTCCGTCGATGAAGCCTCCTAGCTGGTCGGAGTACCTGATCTGCACGCGCACGTCCACCTCGCCCTTGTCTCCGCTGCTCGGGCTTGCGTTCACGCAGACCCCCAGCATGTTGGTCGCCCTGATGTGCACCGGCGAGGTGGTCAGCCTGCCGCTAGCCTCCGTCCCCGTGCCGGTCTACAACGCGGCCGCTCGCTGGGGGGACGAGGAGGGGGAGACACTCGCTAAACAGGTGACGACTGGCACGAATCTACATCTCCGGCTCTCCAGGCCTATCTACTTCTTTAGAACAGAACGGAATGACCAGGGGAGAGTTGACAAATTGAGGGAAAAGCCCAGTGAGATGATAAAAGAATTGGGGTGGGAAAAATTAGAGGAGCGGAGGGAAAAGGACAGACTGCTGAACTATAGAGGTAAAGAGGTGAGGAACAGATGAAACGTAAAAATAAAATCTCGGGTCACAAATCAAATAAAAAAATGAAAAAATTCAACTTAGCTATAAAATCAATGTAATCTATTAAGCTACACAATAACATAAGACTTTGATGCGGGTTTGTGGGGATCGTTCCGTGCATGCATCGCTGGTTGCGGTTTGTGCGGGTATCTGGGGCTGACACTTCTCCGTCAACTCATATATTGCGTCATATTTCACGACATTGTGAATCTTTACACCACCGAGAACACCATGTATAATTATTATGTTTCTCAAAGTGTGCAATAAACCTATTCTATTCTAAATCTTCGTCTCTGTGTTCTGTCAACGGCTGTCCACCATAAGTACTTGTTAACCTTGGTTAGCTGCTGTTCTCTCTTTCCCTTTCACCCAGTTCATATATTCGTGTAAATCTATCATGTATCATAGGCCTATATTTCATATAAATCGCTACTGTCCCTCCAACGTTAACAATGGAACAAAGTGAATAACGTTTCTCTGTGGCATTTATCAACAGTTATCCAACTGATCTGTAGGCAACAATATCAACTCTTATACTCATCAAGATCCCATTTTAAGAAAAATGTGTTTCAAGTAAGCTGGGGTTCTGCAAGGTTCTATTCTAGGACCAATTCTTTACTTAATTGTCAATAAAAACAACAATAACAATAATTAAAGTTCAAAAATATCATTGATAACCAAGGGTAATAACTAATGAGTAACAAATTAATTTGTTTGTTTTGTTTAATCAGTAAATTTATTATTCATACTTTTTTTTTTTTTTAAATAACATCGAAACTTGATACAAAATCATTGTTCCCCAATTACGGCTATGGATGGCTATTATGGATGGCTATTTCAAGATTAGATTGTTTGAACGGGGCACCACGAGGGCGATCTTATCACCCCAAAGAATAATTAAAATATGATAAAAATATGATAGAATATTGTAAAACTGGACCGAAAGTCATTAACCCATATTCAGGCCTACTTTGTTCACCTTGAAATACCAAGTGAACTGTATTATTGTGATGAGTGTTGCTGAGAGTGTGATTGTTGTCCAGATGTCGAAGGAGCCGTTTGACGAGCACATCAGGAAGCTGTTGAAGCACGACTTGACGCAGCCGATCCTCAAGTTCGGTCCGAAGGCCGATCTCTCTTCTCAGGAGAGCATGGAGGTAAGA
Organism: Brachyptera putata; assembly: GCA_907164805.1. NCBI lineage: Eukaryota > Metazoa > Arthropoda > Insecta > Plecoptera > Taeniopterygidae > Brachyptera > Brachyptera putata. The sequence goes on from OU015467.1 coordinate 32,662,729, forward strand.
CACCAAACGCACTTCTGTTCCTTGTCTCTGCGGCGAGAAGAGAATATTTCAAACAAGATTCAAGCGAGTATCGAGTTGTCAATAGGTGATAGTGATAACACCGGGTACCCGGAGACCGGTCTTTGAACTATTCGGTCCTGGAACCGGTCCTAACCAGTAATTTAATATTCCGACAAAAGTAAATCTCAAGGTAGGAAAAAAGGTTGTGGAGCCTCTTAAGCGTGGATATTGGGATGTAAGCAATCATATTGTTGTAAATTCATTCACTCAAGTTGCTCTAAATCCTAATATGCTGAAATATAAACCATAGTTTTACTTTGTTAATCAGCGGAGAAATAATTTGATCTGATACGTAGTCATATATAATATGAAAAACGCAGTCAGTCAGTGTATGCAACTGTTTCTGAAATTCAGATTGATCAAATTTAGTAGAAACACGAAATAAGTTCGCGATTTTAGTATTCTCATTTTTTTTCCGAGACTTGAACCGGTCGTACCCGGTGTTGAAACCTCGTGACCGATGTCGTGCCTGTGGTTCCAGCTTGTGAGCCGCACGACGCAGGTGCTGCGCGAGGAGTACTTCCTGCGCCACGACAAGGCGTGCGACGAGATGGAGCGGCGCGTCAAGTCTCTGCGGGCGCTGAAGACGAACCAGCTGCGGGAGCTGGGACAGATGCGGGACGAGAAGACGGCGCTGCAAGATACCGCCCAGCGCCTGGCGGAGAAGTATGAGGACGTCAAGGACAAGCAGGAGCAGCTCACACACAGGTCAGCGGTCAGCCACTATAACAACTCCACTAACTGAACAAAGTTCTGGCTGATCAGAGGAGGCCTGTTATTACGCTGGGAAAGGAGTGAAGTACCGGCACATGCAGTGTAGGGGGCTGTTTATTGGTTGTTTTCGCTCTTTTGATTGTATTTAAATATTGTTTTATATATTGCTAGTTTTGTTCATATAGTCAGGCTATGTTTGGTATTTTATTCTTCCTTTTCTATATACGTAAACGTACCGTAATTGTGCATATATATAAATGTATGTAATTGGGGTATCATCACTGCGACATACTGCACGAATGTGTGATTGTTTTAATAAATAACTAAATGAACTAGTCAAATAGACAACAAATCACTAGCGAGCATTGCTCAACATCTCTGCTGTCTCCAACACTGCCCTCAGTGCCCTCTTGAATGCGTCGTAAACCCAGCGAACGTGAAGTAAACCACTTGTGTCCCGTTGACAGAGCCGAGCATATACTGCGCATGCTGAGTCAGAAGCAGCCGAGCATGTCGGCGGCCGAGAAGAAGCTCGGGGAGGAGCTGAAGCACGTGGAAGTCAAGATGAGCTCGTTCAAGAAGACCTTGGAGGAGATCAAGGCCAAGCAGGCGTACCACCGCACGCAGAAGCAGCAGTGGGTCAGCCTAAAGGAGAAACGCGAGCTTTACCTCGCTCCCACGCAGCTCAAGACCACCAAGAACATCCTCATGCAAGTGTAAGTACTCGGATAATCTCGCCTAGGCTCAACTGCGAGAACTTGAGTCAGACTTGAGGTCAAGCTCGAGGATAACATTGAAATCTATGTCATTTCTTTCTCTTCTGATTAACATGGAAATTTGGTACAAAATCATTGTTTCCCGACGGAGACTGTTGATGGAAGTATCGTTTAGACGGGCGATATCATCATCCAATTTCATTTATTTCAAATTAAAAACTATCAGCTTTGACATCCGGACATTTTTGTGATGTTTTCTCTGAGTATTTTTCATCTCTTCAACCATTATAGGCCTATATTATTAGCTTGAAAGTAGAATTTTTTCTGTGTCACGATGATTTTTCAGAACAATGACAGTCAATAGTATTCATAAAAGTGAATAAATAGATGATTAAGACATGAGGAAAAAAATGTTGCGTAATAGGCATATCACGACTACTACTCATTTAACTTGATAATAATAATAATACGGTAATAATAAAATTAATAATCATCTTTATGCAATTGAGCATAGTGTTGTACAAGTTCGTAAAAAAACAAATGTACAGATGCTATAGATGCTATAGATTGCGTCAAATATGTATAAAAAAGAGCTTTCGTGACTTGACATGAACTTCTTGACACGAACTCTCGTGACTTCAGAACTTGCCATCAGTCATCACTGGTGAGTGACTGATGTCAAGAGGGCCTGGGTTCGAGCCCCGCATGAGACGTGGGTTTCTACACACATCTCTCGTCTGCTCGTATCAGCTGGCCTAGAAGCTTGCTGGTAGATACACGTAACTGATTCTATATTCAATCAACTCCGTTCTAAACCGGTTTATACAACGTTCGGCGGAACCTGTTTCCCAATTTACTTCCCCATGTCATCTCTATTTGCAAGTTATAAACATTACTATCAATTCTTGGCAATGACACATCACCTAAATACAACATTTGTGAAGTTATTCTGCATACCAAGGTTTTGTGTGATAAATATAACTATCGTTCTATGAAGAAAATAAACTAATTGGACGTTAGTGATACTGGAAAATACCTAGATTAAATAATCCATTATGTTTACATTTTAAAATGTTTTTGTAAGTTGTTTCAACGTGAAATAGTTAATCGTAGGTTTACAATATTTTCACTTACCTTGAACTCTTCTATGTCTGCCCTAATGACCTGTGGAATTGTGTTAATAGTGTTATAAACTCAATTGGTATTTACAGTAGTTGGAATTTTTACGATTGATAAACTTTAACCCTAAATATCGTCAAATGTAATACGGTACATCAAAACGGTAGTGTGGGATATCTGCCTATGTGGTGATAGGGTAGTTATAAGAAAAACAAGAAAAGGTGGGAAAAGTAAGTCTTTGATATATATTTATATACCTACCTATTTAAGAGGACTACTTCCAGAAATTCTTTAAATTGATTTTAAAAGTTTTGAGATGTGCATTGATTTAAAATGAAGAAATTAGACTAGCCTGTATTATTTAGTAAATCATAAATTAAAATTAAACTGTGAATGTTGGATTTGTTCTGAACGTATAACTCCAAATCAATGTTTTCTAAGATTCGAAGTAATCGAAGTTAAAACGTAGTGAATACGTAGGCATTCGATGTGATAAACCGAAGTGGTACTATAATTGCATTAGGCCTATAGTGAAACCTCTACCTACTGTATTTCAGAGAACAAAGAGAGAAAAACCATCCATACAGCAGAGGTTATATGGGAGTAACGTGGAGTTTCACTGTACAGGACTTGTTGATTGTTTCAGTACCGACGACATTGCAGACCTGAAGAAACTGGTCACGATTACCAAGAAGGAGCTCGGGATCTAAGCACAACAAACGTTTGTGGTCTCATTATCCATCAGTTTGTTGAACCAATCAGTGAAAGTAAAACTTAAAATTCAGGTCAATATTCCGTATGACTATTACGTTTGTATTTAGTTTGTAATTACTAATTAGTTACTAACATGTTGTGTCATTAACAATGGAAAAATGTTTTTTACAAATTTGTACAATGTAAGTAAACTTTATTATCACAATATACAAGCGTTACAAAAGGATATAAAAATAAAATATGTAAAATCACATACAAATGTTAATTTCAAATCTTATTTCTGTGAATCCCAACTCGAAACATACGTATCGTCATCCATCGCTCTTCTAGCCGTCACTAATGAAAAAATCCTATAGTCTATAAATGAACCGTTTTGAATGTTTTACCAATCAAGCAATCTCGTTTTACCGTACACTTTATTAAACTCTTCGTTTGGAAATGTTAGAGATTAATGTTGATTTGTTTTCACGGCCGTAAAATCACTTTCGCAACGCACAGTTTTTTACCTCTATACGGTATCGCAATGCAAATTTTTTTAAATTTCCTTTTTTCCTACGACATCTACTATGTACTTGTTGAATCGCTACCAACTCACCACTACTCTGGCGATGTAGTTTGAGAAACGTCAAGTAATTGGCGGCAAAGCGTTCGGTACAAGTCGGTAGCTCACCGGAGGTACAACGTCAACCTATGTCTGCATCGAGAAACCAAACTATTTCTGACGCTCTCATGTTTTGAAACCAGGAAATTTATATTTTTGTCCAATTTTCGCCGCCCATGCCGCACACTTCCTTGGTTAGTCAGAGTTGGACAGACGGTTGAGAAGTTGTCCGTGCGAAAGCGATTTCCCGGTCCCGTGAACACGTTGTCGTCGTCGGCAGTTCAAGGCTTGATCAGCGGGCCCCAGAACATTTTACTCGGCTTCGCTTCGTTCTCCGTCAGGAAGTAATCACGGCCGTGTTTCACAAATTCCTTCATACTTATAAAACCGTCGCGGTTTATGTCAATCGCTTCGAAACTGTGCGTCGCATCCTGAAATACATGTAAGTACAATCTTAATTATTATCTACAGTGAAACCTCTATCCATCGTTTTTCAAGGGACCATGAAAATAAAGCTATCCATCCAGGAAAATCTAGCATTGATTATATTGGAGTGGGGTGAGAGCTAATGAATGATACAAGCAGGAAAACGATGGATCCAGGAACATGCATAGAGGTTTACCTGTATTATCTTGACCAAGTAGACTATTGTTGTCGTATTTGAAGAGGTCACGGGAGTCGATTGATCAAACTATCAGCTTGTTTATGATAACGTTTGTACAGTTTGAGTTGGAATTTGGAAGGAATGATTTATACTACGTACGTTTTGGTGTTTTCCCGGTTTTTATTTGTTTGGTTACGGTCACCCTAAGCTACGTGGATACGCAACTCATGCTCTCTCCACAAAGCTAGGAAATGTGAGGGGAATTGTTGGATCTTTTGTTTATACATTGTGATTAAAGATGGTGTCCCCAACTTACGTCTTGGTTGAGTCCTAAACATTTGAAGAACAATTTGAATTCGGAAATGGAAATAGACCCACTTTTATCCTTGTCGACAGCCTACAACAGATAATGTTCATATCGTTGGTTAAGAGTATAATTCCACGTGTGATGAGGTGCTCGTTGTTGCTCGTCTAGTTACCTGGAAGAGGTACGGCAGGAACTTGTGAGCCTTCCGTTTCAACGACTTATCGTTGAGTACGTGGTGCATGTTCTCGAGATATTGCTCCTGCGTCACCATGTTGTACTTGTCCACGATCCCCCACTGTTCCTCCCAGACGTGCTGGAATCACAGGAACAACTTCGGTCAACAATCCGGGCGCGCGACAACTTTTCTGACAGACGCTTTTTAAACGGGACTAGAGAAAAATAGTTGAAAATTACATCGTTTATGTGGATATTTTTGTTTCTGTGCTCTAATTGAAAAAATATTAACCTAAACCATAACCCTGCGCTCAAATTGACATTTGATAGTTATTTTTCTAAAAAAAAGTAACAGCGTCGGGAGCCGAACCCTGTACCCTAAAAGCATGAGGCAACTATGCTACCACTGACACAACGTCATATGCTTGTATAAAGCTTCTTTATCGTATCATAGCAACCGAGTCACGACGACACAAATCGTAGCGTTCCCATTGGTCACTTCTAGTCCCATTTAACATAACAGACCCTGCAGACAAATTCTTGCCTCCTTGCAAGGATATTCAATTAGTTCAATCAGTCTTGAGTTGGTTGTTTCCACTAATTACCCTCAAGGCCTCCACAAAGTCTGTTTTCTGTTCCGTGGTCAAGTGGCCGAGCTGAATGAACCGGTCGGCCAGCATCTTGAAGTCGTCGTACGACACGACGCCGTCCTTGTTGACGTCGATCACGCCGTGGAACGAGCGGATCTTCCGGCGCCAGAACTCGCTGGTGCCCTGCGGATAGCACGCGGTCACAGACCATGTCAGTTCAAGGGATTTCAAGTCATTTCAGGGACTTCAGGAGATTTCAGGTGATTTCAAGTGATTTCAGGGATTTCAAGTGATTTCAGGGATTTCGAGTGATTTCAGGGATTTGAGGAGATTTCGAGTGATTTCAGGTGATTTCAAGTGATTTCAGGGATTTCAAGTGATTTCAGGGATTTCAAGTGATTTCAGGAGATTTCAAGTGATTTCAGGAGATTTCAAGTGATTTCAGGAGATTTCAAGTGATTTCAGGGATTTCAGGAGATTTCAAGTGATTTCAGGAGATTTCGAGTGATTTCAGGGATTTCAAGTGATTTCAGGGATTTCAAGTGATTTCTGGGATTTCAGGAGATTTCAAGTGATTTCAGGAGATTTCAAGTGATTTCAGGGATTTCAGGTGATTTCAGGGATTTCGAGTGATTTCAGGGATTTGAGGAGATTTCAGGGATTTCAAGTGATTTCAGGAGATTTCAAGTGATTTCAGGAATATCAGGTGATTTCAAGTGATTTCAGGAGATTTCGAGGGATTTCAGGAGATTTCAAGTGATGTCAGGAGATCTCAAGGGATTTCAGGGATTTCAGGTGATTTCAGGGATTTGAGGAGATTTCAGGGATTTCAAGTGATTTCAGGAGATTTCAAGTGATTTCAGGAGATTTCGAGTGATTTCAAGTGATTTCAAGTGATGTCAGGAATATCAGGAGATTTCAAGTGATTTCAGGAATATCAGGTGATTTCAGGTGATTTCAGGTGATTTCAGGGATTTCAAGTGATTTCAGGTATTTCAAGTGATTTCAGGTATTTCAAGTGATTTCAGGTATTTCAGGTGATGTCAGGTGATTTCTGGGATTTCAAGTGATATCAAGGATATCAGGTGATTTCAAGTGATTTCAGGTGATTTCAGGTATTACAAGTGATTTCAGGTATTTCAGGTATTTCAAGTGATTTCAGGTATTTCAGGTGATTTCAAGTGATTTCAGGTGATTTCAGGTATTACAAGTGATTTCAGGTATTTCAGGTATTACAAGTGATTTCAGGTATTTCAGGTATTTCAAGTGATTTCAGGTATTTCAGGTGATTTCAAGTGATTTCAGGTGATTTCAGGTATTACAAGTGATTTCAGGTATTTCAGGTATTACAAGTGATTTCAGGTATTTCAGGTATTTCAAGTGATTTCAGGTATTTCAGGTGATTTCAGGTAATTCAGGTGATTTCAGGGAGTATGGATGTAAAATGTAGGGTGGATTTCTCCAGCACCATGCATGCACCCCCAACTAACACTTGTGTGTTAATTCAGCGACGATTATAAAACAGTGGCATGCATATTCAAGACGGCGGACGTGTCGCTGGGTGAAGTGACTCTAACGGGCCCAAGGCAATCGACAAACCTGTTTCCGTGGCTTGACAACAATTAACTGCCGGCTCAATCGTTCAGCCCGGATGCTTTCAATGCTGCACGAATATAGCACATGATGTGGGTCTTTACTGCACACATTCACCTTTCAAGTCATAATAATTCATAATTCAAAGCCAATTATCGCTAGCGATAGTAACTGAAGCCACCGTTGGGCGTGGGTTCGAGTCCCGCATAAGGCATGGGTTTTTGTAAACGTCCTTTCATCTATCATCTCTTCATCGTTTCATTATCACTCGCTCATTCGTACCCCCGTATAACCTAGCTGTTGGTGGGGTCGTTAAGCAGCATTTAAAAAAAAATCAATTACCAGAACTGTTGGGACAATTTTGTACACCTAAAGGGTAACGGACCCGGGACAAAAAATAAAACTTTGGAATTAGAGCAGACGAATTTCAATACAATATTTGAACAAGTTGATAGTAGAAGTAATACAAAAAATGTGATGATGATAAACATTGTATGTAAGATTGACAAAGCAAAAGAAATGCTATTTATAATATGGTAGATAGTGGGGGCAAAGGTTATATTTATACATTTTTCTCAGTGATTCGCCTATATTTATATCCAATTTAATAGTTCACACTTTATCTTTCATTAAAGTCTACCAGGTGATATGTTTCCGAAATAATCTACAAATTGAGTCCATTTTTCATCAATTTTTCTGACCGATTTCTCTCGACTCCTACATGTGTGTCAATCTATCGCATACAAAACATATCGAGCTGCTTTATGAACATGTTTTTTTAATTATAATAACATTCTACATTCATATGTGGGCCTATCTCAACTTAATAATGCGTGGGAATTATATTTGCTCTGATGTTTTTTACGATCTTTTTATAGTTTTGTTGTTTTGTTGTTTTTGTTGTTTTGTAGGAGTCGGAAGGTCGTTACCATGACAACCGCAATCATCACCGTTACATTCGTATGAAGCTGTCTTGTTTTCAGGGTATAATTCTTCCTATCGAGATTCTTATAAAAAATACCTTAAAATCCTACCCTTTCTTTACCTTAAATACAATAATAACATTTCATGCGTTTTTACTATTAGGGTAGACTGAAACAAAATGTCACCGTTAGCCTACAGTGGTCGAGTGGTCATCACACTAAAACGTCACCGGGGTTCGATTCCCGCCATGGTCGACCATCCTGACAGGGCTTTCCTTGGCTTCCCTCTGTCGTTCAGGTCAACACTGGGATGGTTCCTTAACAACAGGCCACGACCGACTCCTTCCCTCTCCCATCTACCTATCATTGACCCACGCCAATAGATCGTGGACCTTGCGTCGTTAAACCCAGTATAACCCAAGTCAACTCACTCGCTCCGCATGCTCGTCGTCCGAGTCCGAGTCCGAGTCCGACTCGCTGACGTAGCCTCTCTTCGGGTTCCCTGCCTGCTTGGAGAACCCCTGCACGCTGGCCCGATACAGCCCGCGGTGCACGCACTGTTGCCTGGCGAGTACCTGGAACACCACGCGGCTCTTGAGACCACTTCTTCGGCTCGAGCTTTGCTCAAGGTCTCAGGCAAAGCCCATGTCACACAACCTAGTATACTTTATTCCAGTAACATATGCTCTTCAGGCGCCCCTTAAGCAGAGCTTTAGCTGAGTGAGTCATGGAGGGCTGCATTGTTCCTCAGTTAACGCAGCGGATGGCAAGGTAGGATCGTTTGGCGGGGCACCACAAGGGCGATATTGCCTTGATCTTATCACCCCAAATAAATCATTGTTATTCACACATTACAACGTAACTCATTCAAAGTACTGTGATGTAAATATTAATATATCATGCTAATAATTGAAGGGAAATGTTTGACTGCGACAAAATGAATTGTCGATATATTTACCCATGCTAGAATAATGATGCCAAAAGTGTTTGACGGAAATTTTCAATGGTGATTTATATATTTTCATTGGTAATATAGGCCTGTATGGTGAAATTTTTTCTTACTTAATTCTTGTTTGGGTTGGTAAGATCGCCCTGTGGTGACGGCCGAACGACCCTACCTTTCATATATATCCTTAATTAGGAAACAATGATTTGTGTATCATAGTTTCGATGTTGATAACAAAATAACAATCACTTTATTCTCGAGAGAAAAATTATTCATTAAAATCTCATTTGTGTGCCTAGAAAGTCTGGATGCAGATTTCGACAAGTGTTGGTTTGACACAAGATATGTCAGTTTTTAACAATTCTCCCGATCTACTAATGGAATATTTTTACTAACAATACCAAATGCCAATTATAATATCTTCAAAGCCTTGAAAATAACGCAATAAATCACATTTTCGTTGATTTCTCCACCATAAAAGTCCTCACTGTCAGCAATCGATCAAATGGCATGAACTAAGGACTGTGGGATACCAGATAGCGATGTGTGGGCTAGATTGCCAGCAGAGTGTTGTGTACGTGCAGACCGGCACAGTCTCCATGGAGATCTGCGGGCTCAGGTAACCCAGGTAACCGAGGTGGACCGGTACACTGGCGGCCACATAAACTGCCTCAATCAAACGCATCCACAACTAAATACACTGGTATTAACGCACTGAAACTTACACACATTGTAAACACCCACTCATTCTACAAGCTAGCAACAAATCTGCGCTAAAATATGAGGAAAATTTAGTTTTATTTTATTTTTTTAGGAATAGACCATTTTATTTGACCGCACGTGTACAAGTAGAAGACTAGTTGGGAGGGTAGTGCTACAAAATATATAATTCTGAAAGTTTTGAGTCAATTTTAAGGAAGAAGATAGCATTATTTATCTAGTGTTGTCTAGTTGGTGATAACGCCGAGATTTAGTTCTTGGGTCACACTATCACAGTATAAAACCGTTTGACCGTGAACTATAGTGGTCATTGATCCTTGATTTAATATGCAAAAGTCAGCGTTGCTCAAAGCAAAGATATTATATGCATTTTAGTTTGCATTTATATTTTTAGTTCTATTTGTTATGCCTATGAACAATGCTATGATATTAACAATATTGAAAAACCTGTGTCATTAGAATAAGACATGCCCAAACTGAAATTGATGTGCAAATTAAATTTGTCATATTTGCATTCCATATTGCAATTATTAGCTTTGCAATTTAAATTAACTCGTGCGACAATTGAAAGAGTTTTTAGCACAGAACGCCAGTAATGATATTCAAGAAATGTTTCTATTTTACAGCAAAAAAAAATCAATTCAGGATTTGGATATTTGATACAGTATAAAAATGTCCCCAAAAAAAACTTTTCTCGTATACTTCTACGAGCTTATATGAGATTAAAATCCGATACCTTAAAAATAAAAGTAAAAGCCTGTAAACTTGAATTATAAAACGTGTTCTCAAACAACCATGTTGTAAAGTCTCACCTGTTTACATCCACTTTCGAGATTAATAAATCTAGCTGCTCCCTTTTCTACTGCCACACTCGCACGAACACCCATTCTCAACAATGCAAATGCCATTGTTAACACAATTATTGTTACGAAGAAAATGAAACTAAAATAATAGTTGAGATCGAAAAACCACTGCCTGCACTTTTAATTCATTCCCACGAACCTGTTTGACTGTCTCTTATTGTTGTAAGCGTTCGAATTCGGCTGGGTCACGAAGCACGAACTCACGCATGCGCAGTAGCTGGGGTGAAGGTCCAATCACAATCGAGTACAATTGTCAATAATAAGAAAAAAATATGCAAAATATAACAACGCCAAAGTGATTGTGAGGAACTATGTTAAGGTCTCGGTATTAATTAGTTAAATGAAAATATGTAAATAGAAAATAGAAAAAAGTTTTGCTGTCGGTAGGATTCGAACCTACGCACCCAGAGAGAAACTGATTTCTAGTCAGCCACCACTGCTGTAACCGAATAGGGTTGTTAAAAACATCATTAGGGGTGTAAGGATGAGATACAGATATTTACGAGATTATATTGGCTTTAATTAATCGTCCATTAAACATAATTAATCGATTCTTATCTCATACCAAAAGCTGATATATTATAGACGTGTATGAATGAACATCTTGAGGTACGGTAGTTATTATCCGGGCCTATACAAGAAATCTTGTAACGAGAAGTCTTTACGTCACCTACAAGGTAGGCAATGTGCACGACAAGTAAGATGCAACAATAGACTATCTATCAGGGGTCAAAAACAAAAAAGTATTCGAGTTGGTATCAAGATAATATCTGAAACTAAAACACATTTTTACTATCGTCTATTGTTACATAATTTTTAAGATTTCATAATTTTAGGTAAAAGCATTCCGCTAAAAGCCAAGTAAAAGCTCAAGTCCAATAAATCATTGATACAAACGTATTATTTTTTGGTATAGTCAATTTGAAAAAATATCAAAATAAATCATGTTCTTGAAACTAATCAACTGTGACCTTAAGTACCATTATTTTGTATTTTTTTTTTTTTTAGTATTTTCTATTCTGCATCTTGTAACTCAAGATCATAAATGTAAATTCTTTAGTAGGCCCCCATCTTGTTTCTGATACCATTTTTTACCTTCTCCCATCTCTGACCACGGCTTTCTCAAGGCGGGTAGATCAGTCACTCAGGGGGCTGGGTTCGATCCCCGTCTAGGTCAACCATCTTGATCAAGGTTTTTCGTGTTTTTGGGGGGTGTTGAAGGGATGCTGGTTTTAATACTCCGTCACAACCATCTCCTTCCAACCATTCCTGCCGACTAAAGTGGGCTACGCAGGAAACATATTAGCCCTACATTGGTCTACAAACCACAAAATAACAATAATACAGCAAAAATAATCAAAATGATGAAATAGCACAAATTATTTCAGCAGAATGAATTGACACATTACAGTGTTAAAATCCTCAATTTGGCGCAATATGATAGACTTTCATTATAATTACAGTAGGACCTATTCGCTTCATAATTCTAATATCGCTCTCGTTTCGAGAACCATCCTTATATTGATTCCAAGACGTTGACGGTAATTTGGGAAACAATTGGTTATGAAATCATTTGCTATGGTTCATAAAGAATATTTATTCTATTTTAGTATCATGGTACATGCATAATATATAAATACATTACACTTTCGAGAACACAAATCAGTGTCCTTTCAATAGACTTGCCAAAACTGCTGGATCTAATAAACATATACAAACTAATGAACTACTTACAGACCTACCAAATATAATATTATAATACATGATTACTTAGAATGATAGAATAACAAATTCTCAAAAATAGGAATGTAGCCTACTATTATTTAATTCTTCTTATATTCTATTCTCTCGACTTTGACCTCGTCGCCCACTAACTGATAAACGTACGTCACAACGGTTGAGCTTTGAATGTCCATGAGAACAAACGACGGGATCACGGTCGTGTCCAGCGAGTTGAACGCTCCCGTAGCTGTCCCGGGGTTGATGTAGAACTTGTTCTCATGTTCGTACGCTTCGAACTTGTGGGTGTGTCCCGATATGAGGATGTCCACGTCCAGTTGGCGCTGGATGAGGGCAAGCGATTCGGGATCGCCCCACGGCACAACCTGGTGGCCATGCGACAAACCGATTCGAAATTGCCCAACGGTGACTACCTTCTGCTCCGGGTAATTTAAATTCTGAAAAGTTGAAACGGTATTTTAGAATACAGTCTAGATCTGTAATTGTGATGAAGTAACTGACGCTAGTGCTATACATAGGCCTACTGGAAAATAGTGAACCCTCGATGCATCATTCGCAGACGCAATATTTTCCTGCTTCTATTATTCATATTTCCACCCTAATCTTTCTCCTGCAGCAACGTTTTGTCCCCGTCCCGTGCAAATCCATAGCAACATGCCTATGTGGAGCAAATACTTCCAATACACTACAACTAGTTTCATTGGCTGGTACTTGACTGAACGTAACTTTACAAAGTGACGACCAGGTAAGCTACACTAGAAGTAGCTTGGAGATGTGATGTGGTCTGCCACAAATACTTAGAAGCAATAGATAACAGTCTATTGTAATCTTGCTAATCTATACAGGCCTACATGTATATTTAGGACCTAAATATGTCATGAATTAATCTATAGTTTCAAGGAACCCCTATTTTTTTCCGCCTTCAGCAAACGAGCCACTACAACATGGGGTAGCTTCGTCCAATAGAGAAAATCAATATATAAAAAAAAATTAAAACCATATTTCGGTAAAGATTGTAAGCCTATGTTGCTCTTTCCCCATAACATACCTCATACATAACTTGCCTAAGGCAGGTTAAAATATTGCACGTACCTCATCAAAATCACCGCGGACTACATGTACATCGCTGGCCAGAGTTTTCAGGTAATCAAACGTTTCTTTTGTGCAAAGGTTGCCAGTGCAGAGAATGTGCTGTATCCGTCCCGGTACCAAAAGTTTCTTGAATTTTGCAGGTAAATTGCTGCATCGATGAGGAATATGCAGGTCTCCGAGTACTAACACCAACTGTAAAGATAATTCAGCATTAACATGTCAGTGAGATTAAACTCTTTCTCAAGCTAGGGACAAACAAATTAATCAGTCAGATCAGCCCAATCTAGGGTTAGGGCTTATTTGCTGCTTAGCCTACCAAGACACACTTACCATTTTTCCGGAAACAAAGTGTTATATGAAATTAGTATCAGTCTGGAGTATCCTAGACAGTTATATAGTTTTGACACAAAATAAAAGCTAGCTCGTAAAATGGTAAATAACACAACCTAAGGGGGCGTAACGCAATGACACCGACTAGGCCTACTCCAATCGTCCTCTAGAATATATTGCTGTCAAGTTTGCAGCGCTGCATACACTGTGCGCAACGTGCGCGGTAAGTTGATTATTTTCAAGTTCTGCTATTTTAGATTGATAATAATAATAATAATTTTTATTTAATAGCTCAGAAGCCAATTTCTTTACATTTCATTTTAACAATATGCATATTCAAATTAGTATTAAACTGAATACAATTTTGTTCAGCAAAGTTTATCAAAAGTACATAAAAGTATATAAATTATAAAACATCTCATAAGTATTCATTCTCACTAAGCTAAACTAGTCAAGCTTATGTTATTGGCTTGTATAGGATTTGACAGGTATCAGGCAAATAGAAAACGGACTTTTACTTTTGTTTATTTGTTCAAGCTTTTCACCCCAAAACAACATCGACTATGTAGTTAGCCGTAACCTGACTCAGGCACGGCCTTCTAGATCGAGAACCAGCAACTGCTGACCCCGGCCATATTGTACGGGCATAACCCCATTTTCAATGTTGAAGAATTATTGTATACTTTGGGTTCAACTAGGCCTATTTACTGTATAAATAAAAGCTCAGCTTAGACGTTGTGAGGCCGGTTACCGTATCTTCTGTTCCGTAATTGTTTCGGCCAGAGTTGTACGTATGTAAAATCGCGCAGGATATGCGGGACCTATGTAGGCCTATTCGGTTCCTAGGTAGGCCTATTCTAGTATAAGACCTAGACAGACCTAGACCTAGCGAGCCTACAGCCAAGGATGGAGTAACCGACGAAAACAGGTAGGCCTAGGCTATTTTTATTGTATTGTTTATTTGATATGTACATTGCACTACATATTATGGATGTCATCAATCTTACCAGTCTAAAATTAATCAAATTTCACGTCGGCCGCCCCGGTGGCTAAGGCAATTACCGCTAGTGGTAGTAACTGAAGTCACCGTTGGGCGTGGGTTCGAGTCCCGCATAAGGCATGGGTTTTTGTTAACGTCCTTTCACCTGTCCTCACTTCATCGTTCCATTATCACATGCTCATTCGTACCTCCGTATAACCTAGCTGTTGGCATTGCTGTTGGTGAGGTTGTTGAGCAGCATTAGAAAAAAAAAAAACGTTGGTCTACCTAGTCCTAGTGAGTGTTACTTCTAATTGTCAAACTTTCTAACGTAGGTCTAGGCCTAGATACAGTTAGTGTTCATTCATGAGTACTGGCATTGAATTTGTAGCTTGAAAAACAATGGTAGGCCTACTGGTGTCACGGTAAGCAAGAACATGGCAAGAAGACCTCTGAGGCCATTCAATTTGTCGAGGCCTAGTATAGCCAAACATTCGACGTTTGCCAGCGTGAATGTTCAAACAATTTTTTTTCTAAATTATATGTATTGTTCTACTTCTAGTTGGAGGGGCCAATTATTTATCTACAGTATTTGAAACAAGACTTGGCCAGAATGCAGGACGGGAGGGATTTCCCATGTCAAGACTTGTTGTATGGAAATAATTCTGCAAGCAGGCCTGTTTGGCCGCAAACGATGTGAGTATCATTATTGTCTGAAAGCCCAGACAAACTGGTTGTAGCCCAAGCCATAGAGGGAGGAAGTTGCTAGCAAACAGCTACTCTAGCAGTAGCAACAAGAAAGAAAGAGTGACTGAATCGTTGAGCTGTTCGCTTTTTTATGAACCTCTTGAAAGAGAACTTAACATGGAGGCCAAAACATCGAGGATTTCTTTATGTCACGACCCGATGAATTCACCCGCTATTTGATAAATAATAATTAATACCTAATCACTTCAGTGTCTAAATTGACAGTTCGATATTGCAATAAGTAGGCCTAATTGGATACACCAAATGTAGTTGAAAAGAATCGTTACCTCTTTCCTCGAATAACTACAAAAAATAAGTGTTATTCGGACAACCTCCTGCCTCAGACTGAAAAGTCTGCAAGAATGTGTAATTTTCATTGATAATCCCGTCGTTGTTGATCTAGAGTTTTCAGCTCCTGTTTTTAGCAGTAAGCTACAAAATGCTATACTGGTATTTCACATAAATACAGGCTACCAAAACTGACACTAAATGCTATATTCTTCCTACTCTAGTAATAGGTAATAAGTTGCGTGTGTACACTGACGGTTGCTATGGTGATGATTGTGTGTTGACAGGGACATGCCCGTCGCCACTTGCCGCCTGTGCATGGTGAAGGGGGGGTCGGGGTCCACCATGGAAAACATCTTCCGGAACGAGGCGACCAACTTGATCGCCCTGCAAATCATGTGGGTCACCCAACTGGAGGTGAGGTCAAACAGATTCTCAAACGCACGCGATCAACCTATACACCTTGACTTGGAAGCTATTAGCAACTATTTTATTAGCTGTTAGAATGTATGAAGCTCTTACGCACCAAATTTCAAGAAGTCTAATAAATCGACTGCGTGAGTTATGATGTTCAGCGAGTCTAGGAATAAAAACATGAATGAATTAGCATCTAGAAGACTGGAAATGTTGATAAAAACAACGAACATTCTCTTTAGAGGCCAGTTAGCAACGATTGTGCACTGGTTTCATGGCGTCCCGTGCTCTAGTGGTCGCACGCGTTGTCAGGTTCGAACCGTCTCTTATCGCCACTCATTCCATATAATCTAAGAGCTTTCGATCCACTTCCATCCATAGCCCTTGTTCGCTATGGGGAACAGTACTTGTGTATCACGGTTGATTGTTATTAGAAAGCAATGATGTGTAACGAGAATGTGGTTTTGTGCGCAGGTGCAACATGGGGACGGGTTACCCTCGCAGGTCTGCCAACAATGCATCTTCCAGTTGAACGTAGCCCACAACTTCAAACAGCGCTGCGTAGACTCTGATAAAGCCCTGCGCCAGATCTACGCAAAGGTCAATATGGTTAGAGCTTATTTATTCTACACCTACAAGGGTCAATCCCTACATTTACGACATTTCTGTTTATAATACGACAATTCCTTATCACGTACACATAATTGTTTGTATTTCAGGAAATGAATACATCTGCCGCTTCTAGTAATGGTTTCAACCTTTCAAGAGAGTCTGGAGGAACCATAGAGAATGACATGTTGGTTCTCAAAGCCGAACCTCTTTCGCCTTGTAACTTCGACGAAACGAACAACGACGTCTCGGACACGGAATCGCAAGCCGACGACTCACAACGCGAGATGAAAATAGAGATCGTGGAGCACGACGTGGAGATTGTCGGCGAGAATCAAGATGTGGTCGTGAAACGTGCTCGTAACACGAAAGTTGCCGTGAAGAAGAAAGCGGTAACGAAACCGGCAGCCAAGCCCGGTAAAGCCAGCAAGGGGAAAGTCTCTCACGTGTGCGAAACGTGCGATAAAGTGTACGCGACGTGGGACCTGCTCCGCCGGCACAGACTGTACCACCGCGAGAAGACTTTACCGTGCTCGGTGTGCGGCGTGAAGTTCCTGCGTCCCGCGGCTCTCAAGCGCCACATGTACGTGCACACCAACGAGAGGCCGTTCTCGTGCAAGGTGTGCGGGACGGGTTTCCGTGCCAAGAACACGCTGGACATCCACGTGCGTTCCCACAGCGGCGTCAAGCTGTTCAACTGCCAGCTGTGCGAGAAGTCCTTCGCTCACAAGAGCACGCTGACCACGCACATTCGAGTACACGAGAACGACAAGCCGTACAAATGTTCTTACTGCCCCATTGCGTTTCCAGCCAAAGGGGCGTTGACGAAACATCTTCGAATTCACACGAATTGCAGGCCGAATCCGTGCAAACTTTGTCCCAAAGCGTTCACCACCCCGGCCGGTTTACGGAACCACATTCGAATACATAACAACGAGAAGCCTTACAAGTGCACATTTCCCGACTGTAGCAAAGCGTTCACGCAAACGACGGGGCTTTCGGTTCACAAACTGATTCACACCGGGGAAAAACCGTGGCGGTGCAGTTGGCCCAAGTGTGACAAGTGTTTCGTTCAGAAGGGAACTTTAGACATTCACGTTCGAACCCACAAGAATCTCAGGCCTTATCTGTGCGACTTGTGCGGAAAAGGCTTCTATACCAAAAGGTCGCTCGGTCGTCACATTTCGCACTCACATCTACATCTGAAAGACTTCCAGTGTAAAGTGTGCGACAAGTGGTTTGCCCGTCAGACCGGGCTGGTGAGCCACATGAACATCCACACGGACACGCGGCCGTACAAGTGCACATACCGGGACTGCCTGAAGACGTTCCGGCAGCGCACGTCCATGCTGACCCACCTGCGCACGCACACGGGGGACAAGCGCTTCGAGTGCGGCATCTGCAGGATGCGCTTCGTGCAGAAGTCCACGCTCAACACGCACTTCCGAATACACTCCAAGGAGAAGCCGTACAAGTGCAAGCTGTGCAAGCAGGCCTTCGCCCAGTCGGGCAATCTCACCGACCACGTCAAGCGGCATCACGTCAACAAAGAGAAGAAGACCAAACAGAAGAAAGGCTCGAGTAAACGAAAGGAAAAGTCCGTCAAACAAGAAGAGTTGATCAAACAGGAGGAACTGACGATGGAAGTTGAAAGTTTGGACATTGAGTACGAAGAAATTGAAACTCATGATGACACTGCCAGCAATTGTGATGAGAACACGTCTACAATGACCGGTAAATTTTATACGTGTGAATTGTGTTTCGATACTTTCCCCAGAAAACGTAGTCTCATATCTCACGTAAAGAATAAACATTCTTTTGACGAGGACGAAATGTCCGAAGAGGAAATCAGCTCCGCAGAAGATTCCCCTACTTCGACGACTCGCTCTGCACAAGCCGATGAGCCGTACCTGTGTGAAGATGATTCGTTGAACAATAGACTGAGTAGTAGCGTAGTAGAGTCAGGTTTAGTTCGTGTATCGGAGGCTGCGAGTAACTTCACTGCACATCCAGCTATTACTATTAGTGACGGGGGAAATACTGTGGTTACTCTCACAAAATCAAGAGAGAACAGTGATGGCCCCAGAACTATTGAGAACTTGGCAAGTGATTGTGTGAACGCAAATAGTATCGTGACGACCAAACTTTCGTCTACTATTAATACCACAGATTGTGAAAACCGTCAGGTAGATGTTTCACGTGTCACGTTTAGTGTGGCCAATGAGTGTACTAGTCCTTCGGAACAAACTGCCGAAGTTTATCTTTGCGAAAATGGTTCAATTATCGAAAACTCTTCCATGATAGTTGTCAATAAAGAGATTGTAGAATCCACGACGACGAATGACTAATGATAGTTTGAGCACAGACGATACTTTTACTTGGAGACACTTCATTCTTATCGCAGAACGAAACTGAATTCTCAATGCACACTTCCCATCCCCTCGCCTATGTTGTTCATTCAAACTATGATCATTCAAATTTTGTTGTAATTAAAATAATTCAGGTGTCTATAGAGTTTTTACGAGAGATTAGAGATCAGCCCAGTGGTTAATTTTCAATAATTTGGTTTCAGGTGTAGGACTAATTCAATAATTCTGTTAGGTATTTTTGACGCATTGAATTTTAAATTGAAGATGGTTTACCGTAGTTTTACTACCATTCACCGTGGGCTGAGCGCTACTAGTAAAGTACCGGTAGTCAAAACAAGTGTAATTTAAAGTAATACGAACAGTTACGGTAGTTCGTTGAATGATGCCTACGGATAGCAGCACAAACCCACAAGCTAGTAGCGATTATTAGCGCTCGGAACCGTCGCTAGGATGACATGTCTTGAGGTATATCTATCGTCTGTGGATCACGTGACAACTGACGACCGAGGGCAGAAGGGTAGTGAGCTCTTGAAAGCTCGTCTGACTGTTGTCACGATTCAAGCATTACGTTAGCATCAGGTGAGATCGTACTTCAGTAAACGTTCTTGTACCTATTTGACTGACTTTGTCTCGATTCCAAACTAAATGTTCTACACCTACCTACGACGAATAGACTGTGTTATGTTTTGATTGCAATATTAAGTAATAAGTGTTTCTGGCGACTTATAAATTATAGTCATGAACATTACATTGGGCTCTAGGTAATGATTTCAGAATCATCTCAAGAACTGAATTGTAGCCTACGTACTGCTCATGAACTAGGGTCTCTGTATACCCAGATTATTACAATCTTGAATTGTGGCTACAATATCGTACTGGCATTAGCTATAATCCACGTTGAAATCAAATGGACTGCATACTATAATTGGAGTACATTGGAGTCCAGTAATTGTGTAGATGATTTACTCTTGTACGGACAAACATATCCCCTATGTAGCACTACTCGTCGTGTTTATAATGTACCGGTAATCACAATTAGTGGTGCCTGGTTTAGTGTACCAAGATCGCATGATAATAATGCCAGAGATATTATTAATATTTCCTTTTTCATTTTTACTTAATTTATATTCACTCGTCAGTATTTTTTATTCAGTCGAAAGCCGTTGCACTCCATTTTGCAATGACATATTAAAACTTAAGAAGATTAACTGTGTACTAGGTCATATACCAGGTAACTATTAAACTAAGAAATTCGATAAAAATACAAGTGAACAATAATTAATAGATATTAAAGTTTATGGAACTGCATGCAGAGATGCAGGTAATGAACTAATAATCAATTAATCAGTGCCATTTGTCATCTTATTATTTTTATCTGTTTGTTTGTTTGTTTGTTTTTATTTGCCTTCTCTGTTTGATTTGAAACCAAATTCTTGGGCCTGTCACCATTTGTTACATACTTTTGCCAAACACATATTTGTAATAAACTGGATTAGTAGGCCTACCTAGGTACTTTAGACAGGTACCTGATCCAAATGTTGTTGCAACAATAAGTTGAAGGACATTCCTTGGCGGCTCTTCCTTCTGAATGCATGGTGGATCTTGGAGCAGACGGTATACAGTAGGCCTACTGTACCGGTATCGTATCTTGCGTATTAGTGTGATAAATTTGTGTCATTTTCTTTACAATTATTTGGATGTTAATAATTAATGGAATTCAACCAGGGGTTATATTCTGTGCTATGTTTTTGAATAAAATATATGAGTAATTTTTTTTTTTACGAGGGGCACGTAATGTTCGCAGCGTATTTAGTCAACCGGCATTGCTATTGTAAAACATTTATTTGTATCTGGCATTTTGTAATTGTATTGATTGTTACTGATGTTTCGTTGTATGTGCCAACTAGTAAGTACCGTATACGTTTTGAAACCTATTTGTTTTCTAGGATGTAGGCCTATAGGCCTACTTGAATTTTTCCTGTTGTTGGTGAGTATACAAATAAATAAACGTCACTGGTGTCAGTTTGTCGATTGACCACTTTCCTTTCCTTACCCCTTGACACAACATGGAATAGTGTCCAATCTCCAATCAGGCACCATCTCAAGAAGCACCGACCCAAGTGGTTGATCAACTAGGCTAACGCAAAATATGCTTTGTGAGGTGAGCGAGATGTCTCTAAAGTATAATCGAAAACTCTACACATCTTGATCATACAATATATATATTTAATTCGTACCAACGAATCTATGGAGCCGTGAATCTATCACTGCAACAATGTTCTGCTATTATTTCTATCAATTCGATGAATAGAAAACATGAATTACATTATTTATTTAGAAACGGCTGGTCTGAATTGCATACAAATTTTTAATAATGTCTATCACTTAAGTCCGTGTTTACATTTGAGGAAAGTTTGAATTATATTGGTGAGATTTTATTTTCAATTTTTTCCGCTCAGCATAATCTTACGAGGTTTTCAAAACTTTCATGTGATGTTTCTAGAAAATGATCCAACAGATTTGACCCCAAAACTACGGTTCTTGAGTTGGATAAGTTGGCGTATGCAGAAAAAGTTTCGTGTCGATCGGTCAAACCCCGAGATGCAGTGCTTACAAAAAGACCGACAAAGATCTGTAAGAGTTGGATGGAAATCTTCGCTAATGCTAATCAAATAATTCACATCCATCACTAATCATTGCGGCTATTCATCCATCTCAAAATGAGAAATGGCGAAATAGAAAGTTATTATATTACTTACCAAATCAGAAATGAGTTTTTATACCGTAATACAAGTATTTGATTATAGGCAGAGGCACTGACATTAAAGGTTACAAAAAACATGTCAACAATCCAAGATCTTCAATAGAATTGTCCTTGTTGAGATATACGCGCGTTTTACTTCGTAAAAAAGTATGTGCTGCTTTTGTGTGACTAGTGAGAATACTACGAACCAATTCTGTCATTATACTCAAGGTCACAGTGTAGGCCTATTCGCCTGTTGCAGTGTTGCTGTCAGTCAATTAAAACATGGGGACGTGTAAGACGTTTCTCATATTTATCCTCGTTGTGATATTAAATATATACAATAGCAGCACATTGTCAATTCAACAATATCCATCCGAGATATTCTTAAATTCACCGAAGTATGATAAGTATGAGGATTTAACCAATTTACTTCAAAAATTGGTGAAGACGTATCCAAATTTGGCCAAAATACATAGCATTGGTAAATCTGTAGAAAATCGTGATTTGTGGGCGTTAGAAATAAGTGAGAATGTTCAAAACCGAAGTATTGGTGAGCCAATGTTTAAATTTGTTGCCAATATGCATGGCGATGAAACTGTTGGCCGACAACTTACGATCTACTTGGCACAATATTTGCTAGCGAACTATGGTCATGATGCTCAAGTCACGCGTATTGTTGACACGACTGATGTCTTCCTTCTGTTTTCTCTCAATCCGGATGGATTCGAATTCGCCACGGTACGTATATTTGCAAGGACAGCTGAAAGTTGTAATACCCGCATAACTATAAGTCCGTACAGAAATTAAATTGCAGGTGGCGCTTCATGCCGAAACCTCGTTTGTGTCTCCTTGTGTTCTCTCATAGATCTTGGTTCCCTCTGTTGCATCACTTTCCAGTTAGTTTTCTTAGTTCTCAGTTCACTTGAACATCCGATTTCTTCATTTGATTGGGTTTTACTCCATGGCATTATAACCTTACTCCAACAAAGAGCTATCTTCAAGGCCCTATCTTCAAGGCCCTATCTTGAACATTCTGAAACCATTTAGGCTTACAAATAACAGCGTGCTCTACCAGTTCCAAGAGCACTGCCGTACCGGTTGGAACCGTGTCATCGCTATTGGTAGTGATGTAAATTTTCATGAATATTTTTTTCGTTGGAAATTTTCAATTTTTTTAAAACATTTTTTAGTGGCACATGAATTGTTACAGATGAAACTAAAGTTTGACTTGACTCGTAGCAATACTAAAACGATTTTCTGAACCACCACATTATAGTACCGTACAAGTTGCATTGAAAGTAGAAATGATGAGAATCAGATAATAACTGTGTTTAGTATAAGTTTTTGAACATTAATAGATTGTCACTAAATGTGTGGACTTTTTGGCAAGTACTCCTTTGTACTGTCGTATTTGAAAAGTCCTTCGAAAGTGTCCTATTTGAAAAGTAAATGAGGAAGGATGTTGAAAATTATCATTGAAATTTTAAATAAATATGAAATGAAAATTTGTAATTAATTGCATGAAATGCAGCATTTTTTTTTTGTTGAAAATCATTAAACAAATTCATTGAAATGAATTCATTGAATTCCATTGGATTGACAGAAAAGTTTCAATGAATTGGATATTTTCTGAAATTGTACATGTTCCATCGCCAGTTATTGGTAACAGCGATTGCTCTTCTATCGGCCATTATATATGACCAGGCCCCTTATCCCATAACTCCAAGCGAAGTGGCTTTATGACGAAAGTGTCGGAACCCATATGATACGCCACATTAAAGTATAAAGTTAATTAGATCTAGATAGTTCATTGTCTTTTTTTACATTCCTTAACATAAAGCTGAATAATTAAAAACCAACTACATAGGACAATAAATACAGTCATATAAATGGTATAAAACTGGTAATAAAGTTCTAATAACGTATTGAGAAATTGCCTCGGAACAAAAAGAAAATGGTCCGCTTCCATTTCGTTCATAGATAGAATAAACGATGCTGTTCGACTTTCAGAGCCATTCTGTGCAATAACATTAGTCAAAGCCACAGCCTGCTGTAAATTAATGTACTTATTTGTAATGAGAAATGAATGAAGCAGGCTGTGGTCAATGCCACCAACCTGTCAAGCTCTTCGGTTCAGTAAACTAGGAAAACGTAGGATATCCATTGTGAGATGAGCGTAGAAGTGTGGAAATCTAAAACAGAATTCAATTTGTAGGTTGTTTCGTCTGAGTTCATGATTTTCACCTGGTGATTAAGAACGAGGATAATCAGGAACAGATCAAGGACAGAAAAGAATGATAGGACCAGAATCTCTAGCATTCTGTTGGAATTGAACCAAGACCCGCGAAGGAAATTTCAGTTCACTATCTACCGAGAGCTGTAGGGCAGCAAATAACCATGCTTTATGAACAACTCGAACCTTGACACCTTGCTGGAATTGATAACTTTGTACCGTAATCTAAAATGTTTTGATATTTCAGTAAATTATTGGTGTTTTTTGTCAATGTAACCAGGAAGGGGGTTGTGACTCGAACCCCGATTTGAAGGGAAGAGCGAACGCAAACCTGAAGGATTTGAACAGGGATTTCCCGGACCAGTGGGCGAAAACAAAGAACTACTCGCTGGCTGGCCGCCAGCCTGAGACCGTCGCAGTGATGTCCTGGATCGTTGCTAATCCCTTCGTCCTCTCTGGGAACCTCCACGGCGGTGCAATCGTGGCCAGCTACCCGTTCGACAATTCGGGGTGAGTCAGTTCACTCTCATTGGACACTTGTAAGAAGTAGGGGTGGGAAGCTTGATACAAAATCATTATTCCCCAATTAAGACTATGGATGGAAGATGAGATCGAATGAACGGGGCAACACAAGGGCGATCTTACCATCCCAGAGAATAATTAAAATATTCATCTCAAAGATAGTGATCCAAATATTGACAATCTTTTAGAATTTGCATTATCAAGTATGGTCTGTATGGATTATAGGCCTAGGTGTAATGAAGTTATCGTTTTCTGGTGTATTTGAATTCCGTAATGGTTCAGTTACCTACTAGACTCCAAAACTGGTTGTAAATCACCAAAATCACTTGAAAAATGACTATATTTCCAAAACAACTTTGGAAATGTCCACAATAGGCCTAGTTCAATTAGGGCCCATATTACCAATAGTAAAAATGTGTTAATTAAAAGCTAATTATCAATTGGGGTACAAAAATAACATTGGTAACCAAGGGTAATACCAAGCTAATCCACTAATTATCGCTTTAAAATCAACAAATTTATTATTCGTAAAACGGGCCCTCACTAGAATAACTACTGTAGGCCTACTTATGAATCGCAAAGATGAAAAAAATGACCAAAACACAAAAAATGCCCCGTGTGGCTCCAGACCCCCTTTTAGCTTGCTACTGGTGTTCAGCTGGGCGGTCATGCCCCCCCCCCCCCCTTGTACACAACCCTTAACGACGGCTCTGGGGGAGGGGGGGGGGGATTTACTTTTATTGATCATCATTTACACTCTTGCGGTCTTGCCTGTGGCACACATTTGCACGGATCAAGCCGACACAAAAACTCCAAATGTGTTGAAAAAAATCTGTCTTCACTCTAATGATGTATGTAAAGAAATATTATATTTGTATGTACATTTTCTCTTTTTCTCCTTGATATGTATTTGCACTTCCAGTTGGATTCAGACTGCGTACACGGTAAGATCTGATTGTCTTCATTGTCAATGTTATACGTGATTTGTTTTGATAACAGGAACTTATTAGGCCTAGAGAAGCCTAATTTTAACATTCCACTTGAATATCATGTTATGGTTCTGTCAAATGAAAATACAATAATACAAAATATATGTGTTCCAAAAATCATTAAAACCTTAAAATCTTGAAACCATTAAAATAAACATGTAGGCCTAGCAAATGAGCAAATAAGCAATGAGGATTAAAATAGCAACTGACACAATTGATATGTAGGCCTACGGGCCTTTCATTTTTTTTTTTTTTTTTTTTTTATTCAACCTGTTATCTCGTGTAGTTATATATATTTATCAAGATCAAAGTGTCTATATTGTTTTATAAGTAATGAGAATTATCTTGATTCGATTGATTCATTATAATTTCATATCAATTAATCTTAGTTCTTTGAATGTATCATACTTGTTTGATTTACTGTAATTACTCATTTATTGATAATTCATAAATGATGGTACTGCCACACTCAAGCATCTAATGTTATTCATAAGCTATATTGTAAGATATGTAGGCCTAATTTGTGTACCAGTTTTGTTAGAAGAGAGTTGAAGCACTTCTACTACTACCGTACTACCAACATGAACTGGTCGTCGTGCCTGGTTTCGAGTATCCTGTAAGGCATCAGTTTTTCTTGTCCGCTGGTTGGTAGCTACGCATGCAGTGATAACCGTGTGGTGTTATCGTTACAGGACCGGCAGCGAATGTTGCAAGGACAGTCCCACGCCGGATAACGCGTTCTTCCGACAGCTGTCGTCGGAGTACTCGAAGGAGAACCCCGACATGATCAAGGGCAACGCGTGTCCCAACGACAAGTTCCCCGGCGGCATCACCAACGGTGCCATGTGGTACGTAGCTAACCACCCACTAGGCAGGCAGGACAGAATAGAGTAGTGGGTATTCACACGCCTAGAGGCGGACCGCAGTTAAATACAGCGTTCGCGGCCGTGCAAAGATCCACATGATGATTTAATAGTTGAATACATGTGAATGTGAAAAAGAAACATATTTGTTTGTGTACTATACTAATGAGTAAGTCAGTAATGATTTGAAAGATTTGTTAGGAAAGGAAAACTTTATCTAGGATGAAGAATAATATTATTTACAGTAACAATTAACATAATTGATATGCATAGATGAATGTTATACAGTGAAACCTCTATTCACCGTTTTTCAAGGGACCAGGAAAATAAAACCATCCATCCAGGAAAACGATCCACCCAGGAAAATTTAACATTGATTATATAGGAGTGGGGTAAGAAGAATTGAATGATACAAGCAGGAAAACGATGCGTAGAGGTTTCACTGTAGTCAATTGTTATGTTAGCGTGTAGGTCAATAGATGGCATTGTTTCTATAGCTCTTGCGTTGTAAGATGAGCAAGATGTTAGTCACGGTCTGCCGCGTGCAAGCAACTGACAGCCGCCATGACGTGCTTGCAGGTACGAGCTCAGCGGCGGCATGCAAGACTTCAACTACGTGCACTCGAACTGCTTCGAGATCACGTTCGAGCTGAGCTGCTGCAAGTACCCCAAGGCCCCCCAGCTGCCCAAGTTCTGGAGGAACAACAAAGCATCCTTGTTGAAGTACATCGAAGGCGTTCACTCGGGCGTCAAAGGTAAACACCCGTCCACTTACGTGTTCTGTCTCTGCCTGTACCGGACTTGCAGCCGAACATCAAGAGAGGATATTCGAGTTTTTATTGGTTGTTACCTTATTATTCATTACTCATTTTTATCCTTTTTTTCATCTCCGGTTTGGTAATTTTATTAATTCAATCCAAGTCCCCGCAACCTCCATTTTGTAAAATTGTGAGAGGTCATAAAATAATTGAATGAATAAAGATAAGGCAAAAAGAAACCTCCAATTTCTTTAATGAAATAGTCTAAAGCATATGGGAGGAAGTGGTAGACGAGAGACAGCGGGAGAACGGTGGAGGGAACTCGTAGGAAGAGAAGAAGCAGAGGATAGTAGTAGTGAAGAAGAGGAAGATGTCGGAAGTAAACCGGTTGATAAGAAGACTGGCCTGGAACCCCCCCGCCTGATCTAATTGGTTGTCTGGGTTTTGAGAAATACATATATGCCTTGTGGCAGCGAGTAACTTGTTTATTTGTGTGGTGTCAGGTTTGGTGAGGGACAAGAGTGGCGTTGGTATCCCCGGAGCGACGATAACGGTGGCTGGGATCGGCCACACGGTGACGACGACTGGGCGCGGCGAGTACTGGCGCCTCCTGGTGGCAGGCGCTTACAGCGTGTCGGCGTCAGCGCCCGGCTACCTGCCCAGCGCTCCGGTACCGGTCACCGTGGTGGACGGAACTCCGACGGTCGCGGATATAACGCTGCAGAAGACGGGGCAAGGTAAACGCAACAATCGGCGTAAATCTACCGGCTAACGGCAAGGTGGGCCATATCGTGCACGGGCAAGCGTTTCGGGTGAATGAGAAACCCAATTGTTGTTTTTAAAATGCTGAAAGGGGTGAAGCGGTGTTGAATTCTTTTACAAAAATCGTTTTCGGTGGTTAGATAGCATTTGCGGATGTTTTTCACCTTTTTCGTGGATTCTCACTGATTTTTGTTTACGGACTTTTATATTTTTTTCATGTGGTTAGGACTTGATAGTAAATAATTACCATTATGTGCCTATTATTTTGAATTATTTACAGAAAGAAAATCTTGATTCAACTCGATTAAAAAAAAAAAAAAAAATCATGCATTTTTGAAATAGGCCTATTTGTGACTAAAAAGACATAATCACGGGAAATCGCAAAAAACACGATTTCGTGAAAGTTTGCGAGAATAACAACAGGTTGTTTGACCTCGGAAGAAAAAAACACTTAGGGATCGTTAAAACCCCAAATGCTTGCCTCTTGCCATTCGGCATGCGTGAGAATCTCGATCATTCAAACACGGGCGATTACGAGCAGAAACACGAGTTTTATTATTCCACGTTCGCATTGAAAATTGTGTATCATTTACATTCTGAATTAAAGAGATGTTACCGGTACTTGATATTAAATGAGTAATAATATTAATACATCTCATAAAGTCATCTTTTGTGATTTGTTTATATAATAAATATTGCTTCATTATTATTATAGTATTAATTTCATGATAATAATGTGATATCGTTATTTTTCCATTGTTATTACTGAAGATGTGTTTTTTGCTTTAATGAATAAATAGTTTCTAATGGCACATGTGAGTTGATTGAACAAAATAACAGTTTCGTATTTTATGAGATATCATATTTTAATAGTCTTCTGGGAGAAACACAGATATTTTTAATACCTTCAAAATGTTGTAAAGATTCTAATATTATTGCAGACTGTATAGGGTCTACAGAGCTGCAAAAACTTTTCTCAGCAATATATCTCTGAAAATTGTGTGATATAAGAGTTTTTACTTATACCATCTTCAAGGTATTAACAATGTCATCAAAATCCCAAAAACAACTGTGACAAATGATAAAATCCTAACAATGAATAAAATTCTAAACTATTTTAAAAAATGATTAAAAGATTACGTAGAAAGTTCATCAATATTTCGAAAATATTCTCAACGTTGGTTTTGAAACCATTTTCAACATCAATTTTGACAATTATTTCAGCATGAATTCAAAAGAAATTCAACTTCAATTTTAGTAAATGTTTATATAATTTTGAATTTCGTATATAATATGTAATATAAGTACTGTGTATTTCTATGTTTTTCAGTATTACTACACTATCAGTAGGCCGATATATGAAATCTGGTGTTAATAGATATTATATTTCAGACTACCACAGTTAGGCCTATATTTCAAAAGTAGCCAGTACGATCTATTTGCCAAACACTTGGTATTTTCAAAATGACTGACAACGAAATTATTTATAAAGCCAGCACGTTATCATAAGACACACCCAACTTTGAATTTATACTAATTTAATTATTCACAAATTTAAATTGTGATATCACAAGTAGGCCTAGTAACCAAGCCACAAGTGCAAATCTTGTCAACCCGGTGATTAGTATTCCCTTCAGATTATGTTTAGTATCATTTTACGTAATATCAGTGATACGTGGTTACAAATTGACTAGTAACAAAAGTGGCCAAGTGGGAACTCCAAGGAGGAAGTATTAAGTAGTACAAAAGGGAAAGGTTTTTGAGGTATATATTTAATTGTTTAGGATCTGATTCAATTATACTCTTTTGGGAACATATTTGTAAGTAGGGCCTATTTAATACATGTCCAATACTCCCAATTCTCTGCATAAGTTCTCGTTTTATTTCATATTTTAATACATGTTCAAAAGTATTTTAATACATGTTCAACACTCCCCATTCTTTGTTCACTTTTCTATTTTAATACATGTTCAAAAGTATTTTAATACATGTTCAAAAGTATTTTAGTACATGTCCAGTACTCTGCATTAGTTATCTTGTTTTGGTTTGTCATATTGTTTACGTATATTATTATATAAATATATTTTATCTATCACTTGTTCCTACTTGATAGAAATCAAACATGATACCGTATTCAAAACATTAGCACTTACGTCAATCTACAGTACATAATATTATCGTGTTATGTTTAAATCCCTGAACAGGAAATATTATCAAACTGATTTCCTTTTGTTGCAATTGCTACGAACTACAATATTTACACACATGTATTAATTAACATCAAGTATTCCAAGTACGTATAAGTATAAGTAGAATGAAGTATCACGGACTTGTGCTGCTTTCGTATTCTATGCAATGGAAGTGGAGAGATGAATCTATGTAGGCCTATTAGCCACACTGTTAAATTAATAATATATTCTGAAATAAATATTATATTTTGGCAACTTGATTTAATAATTATTCTCTACCCATGGATTCATCTTTCCAATCCTTGCTTAATCTGATTGGATTATGTGAAACATATCAAGAACTAGATCGAAGCCTGCTTTAGGCCTATATCTTATATCCTTTCCACCTAGTCTGTTGATATTATACAGTCACATTCCTGAAAATCTACTGAAACAACTTGTGGATACAGTTACTATACACAGTTACAGTTATGGTCTTATGGATAAACCATACTATTTGTTGTGAAAAAAAAAAATTGAAAAAAAAAAAAAAAAAAAAAAAAAAAAGTTCAAAAGTCGGTCTAAAATATATCAGGTAGGCCTATTGTATTGGGCTGAAAGGCTGGTACCAACAGTGCTGCTAGTTCCACCAATACCCGTGTGTAACGGTAGGTGACGGGAGGCCAGTCGTGTGGTCCGGTTGACGACTTGCCGCCAACAATGACGTACATTAGTGCGCGCATGCCCACTGGCCTCCTGTCACCTAGCGCTCCGCATGGATTCTGGTGGAACTAGCAGCACTGTTGGTACCAGCCGAAATAGCTTTGATACAAGACGTGTCAACATAACAAATACAAATATGACCGTCATATTTGAATAGCGAACACTGTATTTTGAAAGTGAATGACTTTTCAAGATGAAATTTATGATTAGAAACACAACTAAGTCTTTCAAAAGCATTCACTGTTCTAAGCTGCAGCAAGTTCTTATAATTATTTATTCGGTAGCGACCGTCTTCCGAAGATACAAGTGTATCAAATCATCTCCGTAGCCAAGTTGACTTTGTTTCGCTCGTTGCGTACTTGTAGGCGGTTGTTGTTGCCCAGCCAGTAAACCCTTGCAATCATTCACAGAAGGCAGCTTCACGAAGAACACTGGGAAAACAGAAGTCGTTACGTAAATGTTGAATTGATACGATTACTTTCTGAACAGTATGATACGATTACTGGAACACATGTACAGCAATTTAGATAGGCCTAAAGTTTTATTCTGGAACATTTAGTCTTGATTTCAATCGAATGTCAATATCATATCTTGATAATATCTTCAGTAGCGTATTATAGTACACAGTATTTAGTGTTACTCTTCTTCATATTCCACTTGTGACATGAAAATCGTTTCTCTTGAACATATGAAATGTCAAACTAGAAGGTATTTTGTATTTTAATAACCCTGAAATTACTACCTTATTCAAGATTAGATTTGTTTGTTAAATGAGTTATCATATTTTAATTATTCTTTGGGGTGGTAAGATCGCCCTTGTGGTGCCCCGTTCAAACGATCTAATCTCTCATCCATAGCCCTAATTGGGGAGCAATGATTTTGTATCAAGTTTCGATGTTATTAAAAATAAAATTGTATTCCGAAGTGAAGTGATGAAACTTGAATCTAGCGCCTGTTTTGCTTGTGTTTGGGATCAGGTGTGCCCACGGAACCGGAAGTGGTGAAGCCACGGTTCGCCGACGAGTACGGGTTTGTGATCCCGGCCGAGTTCCGCCACCACAACTACACGGCGCTGGAGGCGGAGCTGAGGCTGCTGGCGTCGCAGTACCCCAAGGTCACGCGGCTCTACTCCATCGGGACCAGCGTGCTCGGGCGGCAGCTCTACGTGCTGGAGGTCTCAGACAACCCGGGCACGCACGAGCCAGGTACCATCATCACCTATCATCATCTCTTTCATGAACAACATTCTGTCGAGCACATAAGACTGCTTGAAAAACACAGTGAAACCTCTATCCATCGTTTTCCTGCTTCCATCATTCATTTTTTCTCACCCCACTCCAATATAATCAATGTTACATTTTCCTGGATGGATCGTTTTATTTTCTTGGTCCCTTGAAAAACAATGCATAGAGGTTTCACTGTATGTAGTTGAAATATAAAAAATAACAATAATAAAATATTTGAAAGAGTAATAAAATAACAATAAAATGAGAAAAAATATGAGTTGATTAATAATTAAAACTAGAAATAGTTGTAATACAAATGGAAAAATATTAATGATAACTAAAAAGAAAAAAGTGAATAAATAGGGCCATCAGCTAACAATATTTGAATAAGACAACAGAAAAGAAATACCGTGTGCTGAATCTTGAACAAGACCCTCTATTAGTGAGTCTGCGATTTTGTTCCTTGCTAGAGTTACTTAGTTGAACGCCTACCTCATCCTCCCACCATGGAACATTTTACATGCATAAATGATCAAAAAACGTTTTACTGTAAGACACGAAACTATTAAGTATCTCACAAGAATCCAAGATACAGACAATAATTGTACAAAAATCCAACAGATGAATTGTAGTTTGTATATTGTATATTGTAGTAAGACCAAATATCTTTATCAACATTTTTTTACCTCACCATAAATTATAATAGTACACATAACGTAGGCCTATCAAATGAGAATTTTTTTATAGATCAACTGTATTTTATAAGATACTTCTCTGAATGTTCTGAAGCATTTTCACCACGATAGATTACAACGGAATGTTACGCTGTGTCTATAATCCTCTTGGCACTGCCGCTTGCGTTGATTGTGAATTGAAACAGCTTGATTACGTGATGACGTCGTTAACGTTATCTCGTGCACCCGAACATAACAGCTGACTGTTTGACGGTGTTATTGTTCTGTGGCGATATCTCGAGTCGGGCTGGAAACAATAACTGCTCGATACACGGTGCAGGTATTTCTCACAATCAGATCAATCTTCTGATAGCATTGATTGTGTTTTATTGGAACTGATTACCGACTTTAAGTACCCGGTAGATTTACTGCACGCTTGCTTAGCAAATGTTGTACAAATCAGAATGGAATTCTACGATGATGCTTCTTTCATGTTATGTCACACATTGTTGAAGTGGACAACCATGTCTCCAAACACGAGTTACCCACGTAGCTTTTAATAGCTACGCCCAATAGTAATCCTCGTTTCCTTTCACATGCGTGATGTACGTGTCATGACAGACGTACTTGTTGACTTGTAATACCATAAAAACATGAGATTATTTATACATTTTTTTGTTTTTATTCTTGATAATGAATTGAATACAGTATTGGTTTCTCTTATGTGGCCTTTATTACATATGAAAAAAAAAGTCTAATAATTGGGAAAAATTCAGAAAGGAAAATATATGCAGATGCTGTCATATCGTATTTAGTGTTCTTTTAAAAATAATACCAAATTAAATCATTAGGATTAAATCAATTTGTAACAATAACTAATAATCAACATGTTTAAATATCTTTGATATAGGCCTACTTCCAATTATAAATCCAATCCAATACAACAGGTATTTTTGACTATGCTTTATTTTGTTTTGTGGTCCAAGATTTGGCAGCCTGAGTGAAGATTCCCTGCAAGAATATGCTTGGAAAGAAATCTAAGCTTGTATCTTCGGAATCAAAATGATTGGATTATTTTATCCTCTACTAGCACATTGTAGTTCTTCTCTGGCACTTCTATGAAATCTCCGTCAAGCTTTAAGGTGACAGCCTAAGCCTGAGGAGCCACATAAATCTCATTAGTAATCCTAATCACGGGTACGTTTAATTTCATTATGTGAATTACCTATGGCTAATTCCTATGGCTCCGGTCAGGTGAGCCCGAGTTCAAGTACGTGGGCAACATGCACGGCAACGAGGTGGTCGGGCGGGAGATGCTGCTGCTGCTGGCCAAGCACCTGTGCGAGAACTACGGCACGGACGAGCGCGTCACTCGCATCGTCGACTCCACGCGCATCCACATCCTGCCCTCCATGAACCCCGACGGCTACGAGATCGCAACACAAGGTGCGTAGCAGAAGCAGAATCTGCACATCAAATGTTATTAATTATTCGAGGTTGTGGGCCACGCGGCGATCCACTGGAGGCCGCCATGCCACGTTGAATGTGTGTATTCGTACAATGTCATGCATGAACTTGGCTTTGTAAAATAGTGTCTAACTCCATTCCGTGTTCTCAGGTGATTACCAGGGGGTGATTGGACGCTCGAACGCCAATAGCGTGGATTTGAACCGGAACTTTCCCGACCAATACGGGCAAACGAAGGTAAAGTACAAGAAACGAAATCAGCTATTTCATACTTCTGTTGTTTAATACTGGTATCCACGGAACGAGAAGGTTGTCTACCAACATGACAAATATAACCGTTCTACTTGTAAGGCTGCGATAGTTTCAGGGCGTGAGGTTAACGAAGAGAAACGCAGTCGAATCAAGATGTGATTGTGAACGATAGCGAAGATTTACAAGTATTTATTCCGTAGCTGACATTCTTACTGTGTGGATACAAGTTGAGCGTAGTCTCTCCCGGTATCGTCCTTGATACCGAGAAACAAAACACTTGTGTAATATCTTGAACGAGTGAGCTAGGGAATATAGTCAATAGGCTGCCGCTACGCTCTCCTACACTCCCCTCCTCTCCCCCACACCCCTCCTCTCCCCTCCTCCCCCCTATACTCCCCTCCTCTCCCCTACACTCCCCTCCTCTCCCCTACACTCCCCTACACTCCCCTCCTCTCCCCCACACTCCCCTCCTCTCCCCCACACCCCTCCTCTCCCCTCCTCTCCTCTACACTCCCCTCCTCCAGAGGTTGCCTCTTGAGCGCCCAACCAAACTGAACGTAGAATAAATAACCTAATGGACTAAAATGTAGAAAAATGTAATATTAAATGAGTGGGTGAATTTGACGTATATTTTTTAATTAGAAAGTTCGAAAATAGTTCGAAGTTCGCAAAGTTTTGAGTCTTCCATTTGAGTTTGAGTTCGACCTCCAAAATCCAGGTTCGCACAACCCTGATGTTATTTAGGCCTATAAAATATAAGTGTGTTTTTATTTATATAATTCATACCTATGCCTATAATTTAGTTTTACTTGATATTATCCTGATGTTGGCCGTATATTTGATCGTGAGCTATGTGACGAGTGTCAGAATGTTTGCAGTGGAACAAGGTGGCGGAGCCGGAGACGCTGGCGGTGATGGCCTGGATCCGGGAGGTCCCGTTCGTGCTCTCCGCCAACCTGCACGGTGGCTCGCTGGTGGCCAACTACCCGTACGACGACAACCCCTCGCAGACGAGCGGCCTGGCCAACCCCAGCCCGGACAACGCCGTCTTCAAGATGCTCGCCACGGCCTACTCGGAGGTACACTCGAATCTTTCACGTTAGACCGAATCCCAATCTGAACGTGCATTCGGATTCCATTTGAAAAACATGGATTCGCACACCCGTAGTAATTGAAAAAAAAATTGAACAAACAATTATTAATAATAATTGATAAATAATTAGGTCTCAGCCTAATAATAATTGATAAATAGGCCTAATCAATTATCATTAATAAATAATTGATAATAATTAGAGCCGGTTGTACCAAGTGATGGTTAGTGAATTAAGCAAAAATTAGCAAATTAACTTGTTATCACCCTTGGTTACCTATGTTTTTTTTGTACCTTAAGTAATTATTTACTAATTAATATTTAATCATCAGTTGGTACAATCGGCTCTTAAGGCCCATATTACCAATAGTAAAAATGTGTTGATTAAGCTAATTATCAATTGGGGTACAAAAATAACATTGGTAGCCAAGGGTAATGCAAGTTAACCCACTAATTATCGCTTAATCAACAAATGTATTATTCGTCATACCAGGTCTTAGTAGTTTGAATATACAGTAGAACCTCTTTAGTTTCACTTAAGTTTCTCTTTAGTACATTCTTCACTATAGTAAGTTTTAGTTTTTGATCCCATCCATATGCTCCCACATGTTAAATAGTTTCTTTAGTAAGTTTTTTCGATTTGGTCCCCTGAAAAACGTATTAAAGAGGTTCCACTGTATACTGTATTAACTTTTCCACGTACCTATTTAGTTTGTGTTTGACTTTGCCTCGTCTCCCTCGTGAGCTAAAGCGTGTGTGTTGTTGGCAGCACCACCCCAGCATGCACCTGGGGCCGGCCTGCCCGGGGCGGGGGGCGGAGCACTTTGAGGGGGGCGTGACCAACGGGGCGGCGTGGTACGTGGTGCCCGGGGGCATGCAGGACTGGAACTACCTCCACTCCAGCTGCTACGAGATCACCGTGGAGATGGGCTGCTTCAAGTTCCCGCAGCAGAGCGAGCTGCCCAGCTACTGGCAGGACAACAGGGACTCTCTGCTCACGTTCATCGAGCAGGTCACACTTTACCAAACTATTCAGACGAGCTTTAGCGAGGATTTAATTTGACATACTGAAAAAATGGTGTTGATCGGTTCTCCACAGGTCAAACGGCTACAGCTATCAACTTTTTTTCAGTATGGTTCCTCATGTAACTTAGATCTGTATAGTTTTGTGGCATTATCGGGGGGTAACTTTTTTTTTATGAATTTTAGAAATTTCAAAAATACCCATTAGAATAACACAGCGGAAAAAAAAAATATTTTCCCAAAAAAATGAAATTCTGCGTGAAGTTGAATTACATTTTGATACACATTTCTGGAGATTTTCAGCTTGATCGAGTCAGCCATTTCGAAGAAAAAACATGAAATGTGCTTAATTTGTACCACTCGAAGCAGTTTTTACCCATTTTTACCCATACTATTACTATTAGCTCGTCTAACAACGCATATATGGCGTTTTCCCACTGTATTCACATGCATGGATTTTTTGTTTGGAGAGATTATATTTTTCAAATTTCTCTCACCCAGCCCAATGTTCTGGCCTCATACCAGATGTGTATGCCTTGTGCTGAAGTAGGGTTGCGTTGCAGGTGCACAAGGGGCTGCGTGGGTTCGTGAAGAGCGCAGAGGGCGTTCCGATCGTCAACGCCACCGTCTCGGCCGCTGGAATCAGCCACGACGTGCGGTCGGCCATCATGGGCGACTACTGGAGGCTCCTCGTGCCCGGCAAATACCTCGTCTCCGTGGCAGCTCACGGGTACGTCAGTCGGGGACATACTCAAACGCTGGCTTATTGATAGCGGTGTGCGGAACCATGTTCTTCAAATCCAATCCGTATCCGCTTTCAGATTCGAATTCGGTCTAACTTGGAAGATTTGAAAATTTTGAGTCTCTTATTTTCTTTTATTTTTGAAACGACAGAGAAACCTCTATGCATGTTCCCGGATCCATCATTTTCCTGCTTCCATCATTCATTATTTGTCACCCCACTCACATATAATCAATGTTAAATTTTCCTGGATGGATGGTTTTAATCTCCTGGTCCCTTGAAAAACGATGGATAGAGGTTTCACTGTATAGTATTTTGAATCAATTTACACCAAAAATTCTGGAAAACTTCTCACCAAAAATGCTGAATTTTAAGCTTGTTAAACTGAAAAGGAATTGTAGTGAGAATGCTTGTCTGAGCTTGGAAGTGGGTATGCCTGACGAGTGATTAGTCTGTGTTCGTACATTACGCTCACATTGTTGTTCACTTGAGATGGATAGTTTGTCTCTTTCTACATTCCTTCACATATAGCTAATTGATCAAAAACTAATTGCAGTCAGATGAGGACAGTTGGATAATAGTATTAATGGTGGTAATGATGTTTTATGAGAGTGACTACCGTACTATAGCCCACCAACTAATCTACGTGAGCTATGTCAACGCAAGTAATTACGTCCTCGAGGTAAGCTGGGTTGTCCCGTCGCGTCGTCTGATACCTCGTATTCGGGTCGCGAAACCCTCAAACATCTCATCAAGTACGTCCTCATTCCTATACCCTCCTACACTCCGATACCAGAACCTTACAAGATTTGAACTTACATTAGGAAGACAATACAGAAATTGAAAATCTTATATATAAAAAGCTCGTGTCACATGTTAGAGGATGAACTACTCCGAAACGGCTCGACCGAGTGTCGTGAAATTCCTCACGAACATTCGATAGGGCTGGTAGAAGGTCCTAAAGTATACCAGATCTTCCGCCAAGCTTTCTCCTATGAGCAATATCCAAATTTCGGCAGTTCAAGGACAACACCAGTAATGGCATTGTTCAATGACATTGACGGCGTTACTCAATGTCCGCCGCGCTCGGCAACATTTGCGGAGCTACACGCTAGATACCGCCTAATCCGCCTTCCAGCACCTTATTTTCACATTAACAACCAACATTCACTACGAATCACTTGGATGGCAGAACAACGTTTGCCGAGTCAGCTAGTTATGAATAAAAGTACCAGTATTGATAAATGTCAGTATTCAAGCATGCTGATGTTAGTTGTGCTAGCATTGCTGTTTCCTTGCAGCTACGCGACTCAGACCCAAGAAGTGGTGGTCCCGGAACAAGGCTCGATAGCCGTCAACTTCTCGTTGATGATCGACAACCCTCAACGCTGGTCGCTGCTCCACGACTTTGACATCAACGAGAACCTGCTGTCGGACCGTTACCTGAGCAACGCGGACCTGAGCACGGCCATGGCCGACCTTGAGAACAGGGACGCGTCAGTGGCGGAGTTCAAGGCCGGGGACAGCGAGGTCACCATGGCGCTGCACTCGCTCAAGGTCACCGCAGAGGTAAAACCAGCGGAGCAAGACACTCTGAGTAGATTGAAGTTTGGAGTTTTCAATGAACTTTGGAACTTTGTAGTTTTTTTTTTTAATAACATCGAAACTTGATAGAAAATCATTGTTCCCCAATTAAGGCTAAGGATGGAAGATTAGATCGTTTAAACGGGGCACCACAAGGGCGATATTACTACTCCACTTTGTAGTGATTGAGTTATTAAATCTAAGATTCAGTTACACTATAATAACATTTTTTGCAGAATATCAATGTTTTGGTGATAATTTCTCAACGGTATCAGATATCGACATTCTGAGAACGGGCAATATTTTCAATACCTTCAAGATGATATAAGTAATAACTATTTGTCTTGCATCATATAATTGTCAGGCGATTAGAGTGAAACCTCTATCCATCGTTTCTCAAGGGACCAAGAAAATAAAATCATACACGCAGGAAAATTTAACATTGATTATATTGGAGTGGGGTGAGGAAAAATGAATGATACAAGCAGGAAAACGATAGATCCGGGAACAATGCATAGAGGTTTCACTGTATTGCTTTCACCGTCTTGAAGGTATTGAAAGTACCTGTGTTTCCACGTTGTCAGAAGTTCGATATCTCATACCGTTCAAAAGTGATCACCAAAAACCTGATATTCCGCTAACTCGCCTCCCATGGCTCTTAGTTAGGCCAGCGTGGAGCTGTTTGTCTCGTGTGAGACGGTGATGATGTCTGTCTAGGTGGGCTCCCCAGAGGAGAGCAAGTTCCACGTGGTTAGGTCAGCGTGGAGCTGTTTGTCTCGTGTGAGACGGTGATGATGTCTGTCTAGGTGGGCTCCCCAGAGGAGAGCAAGTTCCACGTGGTTAGGCCAGCGTGGAGCTGTTTGTCTCGTGTGAGACGGTAACGATGTCTGTCTAGGTGGGCTCCCCAGAGGAGAGCAAGTTCCACGTGGTTAGGCCAGCGTGGAGCTGTTTGTCTCGTGTGAGACGGTGATGATGTCTGTCTAGGTGGGCTCCCCAGAGGAGAGCAAGTTCCACGTGGCTAGGTCAGCGTGGAGCTGTTTGTCTCGTGTGAGACGGTGATGATGTCTGTCTAGGTGGGCTCCCCAGAGGAGAGCAAGTTCCACGTGGCCGTGCTGGGAGGTCTGTACGCGACTCAGCCGGCGGGGCGAGAGCTTGTGGTGCGCCTGGCCCGGCACCTGGTGGTGGGCTACGGGCGCCGGGACCCCCTGGTGCGCACCGTGCTCTCGCGCGCCGTCCTGCACCTCATCCCGGGCGTGGACCCCTCCTTCACCACGCTGCCCTTCTCCAAGCTGCGCCCGGACCAGGAGGCGGGCGACGCCCTCACGGACCCCAACACCACCAACCGGGCGGCCATCGCCCTCAGGCAGACCCTCCGCTCCGAGCACTTTGACCTCGTGCTCAACATCGACGGCGGCGGCATGGGCGTCAGGTCAGTCACTGCGAGGGACGAGACACTTGATAGGAAGTGAGAGCAGGCCGGTGGCTCACTAGCGGTATTAACAGAAGTCACCGTTAGGCGTGGGTTCGAGTCCCGCATAAGGCATGGGTATTTGTAAACATCCTTCCACCTATCATCACTTCACCGTTTCATTATCACCCGCTCATTCGTACCCCCGTATAACCTAGCTGTTGGTGGGGTCGTTAAGCAACATTAAAAAAAAAAAAAATGAAACTGAAAGGCAAAGAACTAGGCTTATATCAGAACTGGGTAGAGGTGGATTGATTCAGAAAATAATAATGGATTGGGTTGGGCTGGGCAAAGATGCAAGACGAGCAAGGACTAAAGCAGAATTCAAGAGAAGGCTATAAAATTAATGTAAATTGTGAATATAATTATTAATTGTATATTATGAATGTTAAAACTGCCACCGCGCGTGCGTGCGCAACTGCAGTTATGTAAGTAAATGAAATGAAAGAACTTGAAGAAAAGGTGGAATTCAAATAAGAGTCCATGGGAGTCGATTCAGCAGAATATCAGTGTTTTCGTGATGACTTTTGAACGGTTGAGACATAGAAATTCTGAAACAAGGAAACACAGATATTCAATACCTTCAAGATGGTGTGAGTAATAACTATTCACCTTTAATCGCCTGATCGTCAGGCAAATACGGTTAAAAACACAATTTTCTTCAGCTGTATACGCCTGACAATTATGCGAAATGAGATAAATAGTCATAATTTTCACCATCTTGAAGGTATTGAAAACATGTATGTTTCTTTGTTTTCAGAATTTCTATGTCTCAACCGTTGAAAAGTCATCACCAAAACACTGACACCCCGCTAACTCGCCTCCCTGGGCCTCTTGCCATGTCTTTCATCCTCTTCTGCTTGCAGTTACCCTCGCGCCGAGATGGACCCCGACTCCGAGTCCGTGTTCAAGATGCTCGCGTCGAGGTACTCCACGCCGCATCAAGAGATGAGCAGCGCGAACGTCTGCCCCGTGCTCGGCTCGGCTAACCCTGCCGACAAGACGGACCAGATCATCATGGAGGCGCTCTTCTTCAAGGACGGCATCAAGATGGTACGCCCCTCGTCTTCAAGTTGATTTATTCAATAGAACCGAATGTAGTACAGAGTTGCTAGACTAAGTAAAACCAGTTATAGAATATGTCATGATTTCAGTAATACATCTCTAGTCATGTTGATAATATGGTTACAAAATATTGGGTGGGAATTCATATTGACGGTGTGAGGGCATAGCTGAAGGAGGATACGTTTAAGAGATAGCTTGAATTTGTGACGTATTTTAAAGGGTGGAGGGTGATAGGTTCTGTGACATGGGAGAGAGAGGGGGGGGGGGGGAAGTGTGACAATTTATAGACATCCCCCAATGGGTAACAGTCAAAATGCATTAATTTTAGATTTAATCTACCGGTATATAAAACGGAAGATGCATTGATGTGGCATCCAAATAGTATTGAAACAATAGACAGTGGGCTTGAAATGGCATTGCAAATAATCCTTGGAAACCTGTTGAACTGACACGTGTTTCTGAGAGGCTCCATGACAGTTGTTATTACATAGAGTGAGAGAGCTGAGTGAATAACGTCGGCTGTGTTTGTGTTGCCAGTTGACTGCCAGAGTGAGCTGCGCGCTGACCCCGCTAGCCAGTGACCTTGGTCTTCTGTGGCGCCGGAACCTGCAGCCACTCATGCAGTTCTTGTCGGCCGTACAGCAAGGTGAGGACTTGCCTCATTGCTACTCTAGTGGGACGCAGGACTTGATTTGGAGATTATATGAGAGACGATACATTGTAGGAGAAGCTAGTGATATGAGAAATAATGAGGTGGAGGAACAACATAAGACAGAGCACTAAATGGACTGGACGTGAGTGCTGGGAGCTAGGTTTCACAAGAGTCAACAAACTCAAGTTTCCCACAGTACTACCTTTTCCACGGACTCTCAAGGAAATAACCACCAGGTGAAAATCACAGGAACATTATTAATAAATTAAAACTTACACCAGCACTCATGTCCAGTCCATGTAGTGTGTGTTTCCTCCAACCTGTACCCACCTCATTATTTCTCCTATCATCCATCTCTCATATCGTCCATCACAACAATCTATTCTTTCTTGTTAAGGAACCACTTGGACATATTGACAGCATTAAATTGAAATACTGGATACAAATATGACACGCAACATCCCAGCCCTAGTGATAACAAGTTGATTCACTAAGGTCCGTTATTACCGAGTCCAGTTAGCCTTATCCCGAGAGCGGGTGAAAGCTAATAGCATTGGTAACCACGGCATTAATAACGATAATAATAATAATAATACCGGTAATAGCATTTATTCAGTATAACATTTGATTTACAATGTTGTTGAACAAGTCAGGTCAATATAATAATATGTGATTAATATAGGCCTATTTGTCTGTTGTATAAAATGCCTTTTCTAATAAAAACAACTTTAGTACAACGTCCACTTTTGCTTTGATTCGTAAGTCTATTGTAAGAGGTGGGTCCGTCATACGATGGACGTTTAGTAGAGAGTAGTGAGTGAAGTACAGGCGTGGTGTTTGTCGCGCAGGGGTCAGAGGTCACGTGGAGGACGTGAACGGTGCGCCGCTGAGAGACGCGGTCGTCACGGTGTCGGGAGTCAGCAAACCGCTCAGACTGACGAGTAACTCGGCCACCTTCAAGGCCATTCTACCCACTGGCAACAATTACAAGCTG
Organism: Brachyptera putata; assembly: GCA_907164805.1. NCBI lineage: Eukaryota > Metazoa > Arthropoda > Insecta > Plecoptera > Taeniopterygidae > Brachyptera > Brachyptera putata. Next base: position 32,705,942 of record OU015467.1, read on the forward strand.
GATGTGAGTCTGACAATTGTTATTAGGTATATTTCAATCGTATTCAGGAATTAATTGAACACACATTTTTTTCATACAAAATACAAAATATAAGATGAACCAATACAACAACCAATAACTAAGTTCAGAGTACCATTCCTCACCTTTTACATTACTTGATATAAATTATTCCATTATTCCATGCAGCTGCTAAAATCAGTAAGCCAAACATGAGAATTTAAAACTTTGTCCCAGAAATGTTCAATTTGAAAAAAAAATTGATAAAATCATAATAAGATAGATTTTTAGCTAGAAAACAGTGCGCTTAGATAATTTCAACATAATTTCCCAAATTGTCGATGACAATAAAATGTTTAATGAACAATTAGGATTCTAAACAGCTGCATGTGATATCAGTGACATCATTTGATATATCCAGAAGTTTCGGTGAAAAATTGTTTGTGGGGGTCCGCCGTACCAGGGTCAATCAACAACAACAACAACAACAGCAACAACAACAAAACTTTCAACCCTGGTGCTACTTTGACCCCCTTTTGTAAAATAGGAACACAACATATATTCTTATTTTGTTGTTGTTGATGAACGGTTAACGGTTATTCTACAAGACTTGAAAATATTGAAATGATTTTTCTCGTAAGTGGTTCAACCGATTGCACCTTGAAACAATACCGTATCGAGTTATATAATGATACTCACGTGCGTGCCAAGTTTCATACAAAATGGTGCTTTCGTTTGACTTGTGGAATCCAGAAAAAAAACGTCGTTTCAAGTACGGTTAAATTGAATCTTCACTTCCCTCATCCAAAAATCTTTCACGCAATTTAATTTTGTAATTTTTCTGTTTTTCATATCCATTATAAAAATGTGACTATTTTATGTGATGTGTTTCAACGCTGACCTCTTTTCCAGGTTCTCTGCGCAGGCTTCGAACCCAGCCAGATCCACTTCACTGTTCTGGAGAACGAGCTCACGGACCTGAAGGTGACGCTAGCCAAGGCCGGTAACAACGTAGACGCAGAAACCAACAATTACCATAATATCGGGCTCACTGGGACCGGAGTCAAAGGTAACTCATAGAATATCTCACACGCGCTTTATCCTGTAGCTTCTCACTAGTTCCTCTTATAAACACTAGATAGGCCTACATGCCTGCAACTTTTTCTGGCAATTACAATACATACTAGATGGCAAGATTTTTTTTTTCTATTCTAATGTTGTTAAACGACCCCACCAACAGCTAGGTTATACGGGGGTACGAATGAGCGGGTGATAATGAAATGATGACGTGATGATAGGTGAAAGGATGTTTACAAATACCCATGCCTTATGCGGGACTCGAACCCACGCCCAACGGTTACTGCAGTTTCTACCGCTAGTGATAGTTGACTGAGCTACAGGGGACTAATGGATTGTTGAATGAATCGAACACAGGAAAGTTTTAAACAACTGTTTTCTATAGGCCTAGTTGTGATTGGAAAGTAGGATATGATTTGTAGAATATATTCTTGTGATGGACGATATGAGAGACGATACGTTGTAGGAGAAGCTAGTGATAGGAGAAATAATGAGGTGGAGGAAAACATAAAACACACACACTATATGGACTGGACGTGAGTGCTGGGAGCTAGGTTTCACAGGAGTCAACAAACTCAAGTTTCCCGCTAACTTTTCCACGAACTCTCAAGGAAATAACCACCAGGTGAAAATCACAGGAACATTAGTACAGTGAAACCTCTATCCATCGTTTTTCAAGGGACCAGGAAAACAAAACCATCCATGCAGGAAAATTCAACATTGATTCTATGGGAGTGGGGTTAGAAAGAATGAATGATACAAGCAGGAAAACAATGGACGTGAGAACAATCCATAGACGTTTCACCGTAATAAATAAAAAGTTCCGCCATGTTTTGATCTTCTTGTATCTGCTAGACTATATGTTGTGCTTGCAGGTTTCGTGCTGGACATGGACAGCCACCCGGTCTCGGGGGCCAACGTGTCGGTCGACAACAGCCAGCTGCGCGTGCAGGGCCTGGGCAGCGGGGCGTACTACCTGCCACTGCCGCCCAAGCAGTACTCGGTGACCGCGTCCGCCCCCGGCTACCTCCCGGCCACCAAGTGGGTGACCGTCACCTCGGGCCTGGGGCCCATCCAGGTCATGTTCCGGCTGCAGCGCGACGAGACGGTTCTCGGCATGCCCAGGCTGGTCTTCATCATGATAGCCGGTAAGGGGGTTGCCTGGCGTCTCTTGTTCAAGTCGTCACTCTGAATGTCTGTTCTCATGAATAACTTGATGTATTCATTGAATATCTACTCCGTCTCCATGTCTGTTCCATGGAGACTCTTCACCTGCTGTTATATATTCGAAAACAATTCCTGAAAGTCTATTCTATGGAAAGTTGTCACCAATAATACTCCATTTGATATATAAGAGAGTATTATTGGTGACGACTTTCCATATAACAGACTTTCAGGAATGGTTTTCGAATGTAAAACAGCTAGGGGTGTAAGGGTAGAGTTTTTTTGGTTCAGGTCGGGTTCGGGTTCGGGTAGTGGAAAAACTGCGGGTTTCGGGCGGGTTTTAGGAAAAACACCGTATTTCAACAGGTGCTTCAAGATTAGGCAGTTGTACAAGCAAATTCCCAGGTCTAGGACTATTCCTATCCACTGGCTCCAGGCATTGGCCTAGGCTTATTGAAGTGATCTATATTTACTTCCAAATATAGATCTAGATCTATATCCTCCTCACTCACAGAAGGATGAGAAAATAAACCAAACAAATTTGGCATTGTTCTTAAACGTCAAAACAACGCAGCTCTGCACCATATCAAATCAAACGAATCACTTTTCCACGTTGACAGTTATGAGACCTAACATAAGCCGCCATCTTTGTTTAGTACGTCACGCGTGGCATATGGGGGCGGGTAAATCACTCAGCTAGATTCATCGATATCTATTCACTGTTTGTGCATATAGGACGCGTGTTGCTCACGCCTGTTGCGTTGTTTGCCATCCAGGTTGCCTGTGCCTCCTGATCGTTGTCCTGGGAGTCTGTTGCTACGCTTGTTGTCAACGAAGACGCCAACGGAGAGACAAGTACGGCTTCTCCGTTCTGCCGCTGAAACACGGCGGGGCGTTCTACGACGACGACGACAAGGAAACGGAACTGTTCCGAGCGCCGTTCAGAGGTATGGCAGACGCTAATCTTGTCAGACGTTACTCCGTTCACACTATGATCACTAACTGCACTTAGCTTAACAGTAGTTAGTGATCGTAGTGTGAACACCTTACCTCAGTTAGCACGGTGTCAGCCATGATGCTTTGCGCCCAGCTAACTGCAGTTAGCTTGACAGTAGTTAGTGATCGTAGTGTGAACACCTTACCTCAGTTAGCACGGTGTCAGCCATGATGCTTTGCGCCCAGCTAACTGCAGTTAGCTTGACAGTAGTTAGTGATCATAGTGTGAACACCTTACCTCAGTTAGCACGGTGTCAGCCATGATGCTTTGCGCCCAGCTAACTGCAGTTAGCTTAACAGTAGTTAGTGATCGTAGTGTGAACACCTTACCTCAGTTAGCACGGTGTCAGCCATGATGCTTTGCGCCCAGCTAACTGCAGTTAGCTTGACAGTAGTTAGTGATCATAGTGTGAACACCTTACCTCAGTTAGCACGGTGTCAGCCATGATGCTTTGCGCCCAGCTAACTGCAGTTAGCTTAACAGTAGTTAGTGATCGTAGTGTGAACGGGTTATAAGGGTGCCAAGTAATTCTAACAACAATAAGGAAATAATGTAATAATAAATGAACCCGTTGACTAGAGTACTTCAACTTTCCATTCACAAATTCCTGGTGCCACAAATGAGCAAATGAAACAGTGTAATGTTTGTCTGGCAGCGTCCGAGGAAGTGACCCGGCCGTACTTCGACGAGGACGAGTACAACTCCGACTCTGAGGAAGAAGACATCGTCCTGATTCGTCCCCACCGGGACTGGCAGCCGGTGGGAGACAAGGACTGAGCGGAGGTCATCGAGTGATGGGAGACGTCAAGAAGAGGGTACAGTCATGGTACCGTTACCACCAACGATCACTCGGCTTGTTTGTCGGAATCACTGTAGAGATCGGGACGCTTACCGTGATTGTCACTGGAAATAACGTCCTAGGCTTGGCTAGCTCCAAGAGGCCAGGACTTCTATCTACTAGTAGAGCTAACTTGTCGTTGTGTATTTCCATTGTTGTAGTACAAAATCCTAGCCCTGCTCTCCAGGTGGGTTAAATAGGTCACATTTGTGCGTTCCAAGAGACCGTGACTTTGTTATTATCTCTTATTGTCATGGTATTCAGCTCTCCTAGAGAACATTGTCCGTGGGAAGTCCTCGTCTCTTGGAACTAGCCGGGCGCGGAACGTTATTCCAAGTGACAGTCGCGGTGAGGATCAAGGGCCTTTGTTCTAGAACAGCGCACGAAAAGTGTTACACCGTGTTGAACGTCGGAAACAGACGCAAATGTGACTTTTTATATCGTTTTAGAGTTGTAGAACAATGGCCCGGGGAAAAAATGAGATTAATTTTTGTGGAGCCATTTTGCGATTCAAATAATAGTTTGCCTTGCATTTTGCAAATTACCGTATGCATTGCAATTGGGTTTTAAAAATACTTTTTGTAGTACGTGGAAAGTGAACAGGAGAGTGAGAGGTAGATCGGCAGCGGACGGACCGAAGGTAGAGGTACCGAATCAAGAATCTCTGAGAACCACTTTCTCTCATTTCAGAGCTGAAACTAGAGGCAACAATCACAATGTACTTATTTTTGCAATACCAATGTGTTTTAACAACTTGGAATAACGTTGATAATTAAACAAATATTGACACGCATTGCAGGTCGTCAAAATGTTTGATACCGCTGCGTCTATTTTTCCCCTCGCAGATAGATACATTAACACTGTGAACGCGCACAGAGCTACTAGAGGAACGTGGTCGGTTGCTCAACAACTAAACGGAGAAAGTCAGTGACGTAAATCAGGTACGAGTCGATAATTGCAGTTTTCCCAGAGCTGATGAGCAAACCAATTTCTGTCCAATATAGTATACACTTCGGTTAGGTTTTCCATCTCGGTTCCGAGTTGCTTTCTGCCACAGTGTAGTGAGACTCCCAGAAGCAAAGCTCTTCCGTTCCGGGCCATTCGCTTGGCCGCGGGTAGCCAGGAGTCCTTCAGGCCAACGTAGTGAGAGCACGCGGTACTTCTAGATACAGTTGCTTGGACCGTAACTACCGTACTTGTTGGCGTGGGTGATCAAGTCGTGATATTATATTTGATTGTGAATCCAACTTCCAGGGAATTGAATTAGTCGGTGTTTTCAAGCAATTATATTGTTGTTTTAGTGTTTTGTTTTAATTAATTCAGCACAAATGAGTCTATATGTTGATTGACAATGGGCTGAAAAACATCTGCTCCGATCTTTCCGCTCATCGTGGTAGACTAGTGCCTTATAGCCATGCGATTCGTTTCTCTACTAACTTTAACTTTAACTTTGAAAGTGAATTAGGCTAGGCTATATCTTGACATTACTTGTAAGTTGTAAGGTTTCTAGATCTTCTGTTTGTACGCAGTTTTGTTCACTTGTACACCAACTTTAAATACTATTGAGAATAGTATCACCGTACGCTAATATTGTGCTAGATTCTGTACTTCATTGATATTTGAGGTTAAATAGTCTGTTAATGTTTGTACTTGAACATTCTCGAGTGTAATTTTGAATTACGTATTGGCAATATTTTCAAATCTTTCAGCAATAATTACAAATAGAATGGAAACAAATATGAGTACCGTTGAGGTCAGCATTTGTTTGTTACTTGATCTGACATTTGAGGTGCTGAATGATGAATCTCAGATAATGATTCAGTATTTTAATCTTCATGGGGAATAGTCTAATCTGAGTAGAAGTGTTAAGCTAATTGAAGTGATATTCATCAGTTTTATGTAATATAGATTAATATAGTCGTAGCCGGTATGTGCCGGGAATAATACCATGTTACCGTTGTTTGTTTTTATTTGTATGTTCAAGTGACACAGAAATGTGGGACCTATATTTTTAACTGCAGAAGAAAATTCATTTTTTTCTTTTATTGGACTTGTTCTTTTTCTTACTCACCTTGTGCAGTATGATGAATTCAAGCAAAACATGAATATAAAATGGATATTCGTGCATTAATTGAAGGAAATGTGCCTTATTTCAAAGTTTTGAGAACATGTTCATTTGAGTACTGGTAGTCTTATTTTATATCTCAATTTTATTATAAGGTATGTTTGATGCACAGAACAGTCTGTGAATCAAGTGTCTTCCATTGGATGGTATCGTATCATACGCGGACCACTGACTGACAAACAAAATAACAACATCGCATGCTAAATATGTATTAAAGATTTGGAGATGTTCAACGAATTAGATGATTGTTTTATTTTAACATGAAAGAGAATGTTTTCATGTAATCAATTCCTCAGTGTTTATTATACTGCCAGTGCCCTACCCATCATTGTTCCTAACCACCTTCTACGGTATTTCATTTACAGCACATCTGAAAATAGAACATTTCGATTCAATTACTTGACCAGATGAAAAAAGTTTTGGACCAAGGAGAGATGGCCCATGATCAATGACTGTGATAGGCCTACATGCTGACGATGTGTTGATATTGTGCGAAGATAGGATAGAAAATTATAAGGAAAGGTTGACATGTGGTGACAAGGTGAGGGATGGTATTTGAATAACATCACAACACATTCTTCAAGCAGAATTAATTCTAATTGAGGAAATATAATTCTGGGAATTTTGAAATCAAAATTGACATCGGAAATCAAATTTGAGAAACATGAAAAATGCTGAAATCATCATTTTTGATTCGGCTAAAATTTTGTAGGGAGACGAGAGGCCATTTCGAAAGAGTTATTCCATTGAAATTTTGCTAATAATGCTAATGGAAAAGTATTTAGAAGGATTCCAGAATTCTATATAGGACCCTATATACCATGGTGAGTACACTAAGTTGATTTTTGCAATAAAATCTTTAAATTAAACTCGATTTTGAAACGGAGACCGGATTTGTGTTCGAATTTGATAACCATATGAATAAATAACAACAGAACTGAGAAATTCAACAATGAATTACAGAGGACAAAAATTTTTGACCGAAATGTACAGGGTACTTTTGGACCTTTCGCAATTAATTTCTATGAACTGGTGAGAGCTATGATGTTCTAGTATTTTTTTAAGAGTATAACTTGATGGTACCTAAATCCTCAGCAAATTTGGCTATACTCGCATCAGCCATTTCCAAGAAAAAGGTGTCTGAATTACCCAAAAACTGCAATTTCCAGCCACTTTTCAGAGTCATAACAAATAATTATTTTTGATTCGGCTAAAATTTTGTAGGAAAACAAGAGGACATTTCAGAAGAGTTATTCCGTTGAAATTTTGCCAATAATGCTTATGGAAAAGTAATTAGAAGGATTCCAGAATTCTATAATATAGGACTCTACCACGGTGAATTTTGTTGAAAAGTTGTTTTTTGCTCTAAAATCTTCAAATTCAACTCGATTTTGAGACGGAGACCGGATTTGTGTTCCAATTTTATCACACTACACATACATAACAACAGAACTGAGAAATTCAACAATGAATTTCAGAGGACAAAAATTTTTGTACGAAATGTACAGGCTAACTAAGGTACTTTGGGTCCTTTCGCAATTAATTTCTATCAACTGGTGAGAGCTATGATGTTCTAGTATTTTTTTAAGAGTATAACTTGATGGTCCCTAAATCCTCAGCAAATTTGGCTATACTCGCATCAGCCATTTCCAAGAAAAAGGTGTCTGAATTTCCCAAAAACTGCAATTTCCAGCCACTTTTCAGAGTCATAAAAAATCATCATTTTTGATTCGGCTAAAATTTTGTAGGAAGACGAGAGGACATTTCAGAAGAGTTATTCCGTTGAAATTTTGCTAATAATGCTAATGGAAAAGTAATTAGAAGGATTCCAGAATTCTATAATATGGGACTCTACCATGGTGAGTACACTAAGTTGTTTTTCGCTCTAAAATCTCTAAATTGAACGCGATTTAGGAACGGAGACCGGATTTGTGTTCCAATTTTATCACACTACACATACATAACAACAGAACTGAGAAATTCAACCAAAAATTTCAAGCGACAAAAAAATTTGGCCAAAATGTACAGGGTTAACTAAGGTACTTTTGGACCTTTCGCAATTAATTTCTATGAACTGGTGAGAGCTATGATGTTCTAGTATTTTTTTAAGAGTATAACTTGATGGTCCCTAAATCCTCAGC
>OU015467.1:32714780-32847393 GCA_907164805.1 Brachyptera putata
TGTGCTAAATTAGATGGTTGTTTTATTTTTAGCACTTTTTGAGCATTTGGTTACCGTATTTAAAAGTCCAGTGTTCTTCTACTGATAATAGGGTTGCCAGTCGATGCATCAATTACCGTTTACCCCACATCGATAAATAATAGCATGATTCATAAATAATAATCGTTTTGAATATTAATGAAGTTCGTTTTATCATGATGACATAATACAATTGAAACTTATCCCAAACTACCTCTCTTGATCAAAGATTGAATTTATTTAAATTTATTTATTCAATAGAACCGAATGTAGTACAGAGTTGTTAGACAAAGTAAAACCAGTTATAGAATGTCATGATTTCAGTTATACATTTATAGTCATCCCTTTGATAATATGATAAAGATGCAAACAGCAGGCTCGAGTTCAAAACAAAAACAATGAAATTTCTCAGAACAAATCAGTTTTACTGCATTGAGGATTACCTTGATAGGCCTAACTGTCAAGAATATTCAAGGACTTGTTTCTCTCTATCCAGATGGACTTGTCTGACCAATGATTTTGCTCAAGTGATTTCAATCTACTTTTAATTATACCTGAAACCTGACAAAGTTTATACAATTCTGAAACTATGCTTTATAAAAAACGGCAATAAATAAATAAATAAATAAATAAAAAATCATAGTTTCACAATAATTTAACAAATATAATTCAATTACTTGAAAAATGTTTCAATTTAAGCACGAGATTTAAGTACACCTTCTAGTAGCGGTGAAAACTCAAGGTTGGTTCAGAATTTTCTCAGGCTTGAGTCTGAACAGGGGTGGTATATGATGAAACTGCGTACCTCAATGACGCTAGCCAGCACCATGCCGAGAGCGGGCGGCCAGCAGGTGTACTGGTCCTCGTACTCCCCTTTGTCCTGCTCGTCCCCCGCGCTGCGCTTGCGCTGAGGACGCGCAAGACTGATGTACGAACTCATGTACTTGCCCAGGTGACCAAAGATCTTCTTGTTCTCGGGATTATTCAGCTGGAACAAATAGTATAATACTCACGTTTCTATTGCTAGTGTATATTCAAACTTTTTGATATTTTTGTTATTTAAATGGAATGAGAAATAATTCCAATACCGATTGTTGAAAATAAAAATCACCTGTCCAATATCCCGTGGTCTTGATATATTGGTTTGTAAAACATAAACATTTGTCTTAAAGAGCCCGCATCTTGGACAGATTCACAGGGTGCACTTTGGCAACGTATATCACAAGAACTACAAACACCACGGACTTGCGGTCAATTGCAATCAATTAATAATACCCTCACAATTAGATGTGCCTAGTCAAATTGTGGGAAATAATTTCATGGTAGAGCAACAATTGAATCAAAATGTGTCTAATTTGATGGTTTTCATGGCTAAATTCCCAGTTAACGAATGAAAATAGAAAAAAATTACAAAGGCAAGTTCAACTTGGCTAATCAATATTTGAAATACTGATTTGCCTACAATTTTACAGTCTTCCTATTGATTGACAAAACAGTTGCATGTTGAAGACTCTGTATCCTGGATCCTCGTGTTGATAGTCCAGCCAGATCCTCCAGGAGGCCCTGGAAACGCTGTCTAGACCCGCTCGGCAAACATGTCATACCATGAGAACAAACTCTTCGTAGTTGAGAAAACCGCTGTTGTCGTCGTCTGCTTTCGCCATGAGCTGACGCACAGTCGACTCGGGAATGTTGTTTATGTTTTTATCGCCCTTTATAGCTTCACAAAGCTCTGGGAACGAGATCTGTCCGTCTCCGTTGACGTCGTATTTACCAAATACCTCCCTCCAGTGCTGAACAGATGACAAGTAGAGTACATTATTAGATCGGATTCAGTCAATTACAAACAAATAAATCCAGTTCAGTCAACTCTTTGAAAAAAAATAATGAATTGAAATTACGCTTCATTCTTTTCCTTTTTCAAAAATGAAATAATCTACTTTGAACGATATTAAACCAAATTAACTCATTCCTATTTTCATTTTATATTAACTACAGTATGATATATTTAACCGTTTTATATTAAAATTTGTTATAATTCATATATTAATCGATATAGAGTAACTAAGAGTATAGAGTAACTGATGTTCATATTATAAATGTAATGTATATGCCTCCTTTGTTTTGTTTCTAATGGAGACATAGTTGGATGCTAACAGTCAGATAAGATTGTTATGGACCCATGTGTACCGGACAGATCAGCATTATCTCACACCTGATTCTCTGACAAACAACTTGTCTTTTCTGTTCAGACAAATTACACGTGTATCTTCAGATTTTTAACAATTTTTCTCAAAATTGAAAGAGTCCTATACTATAACTATATGTAGATTGGTAAATCAATTACAAGCATTGTATTAAACTAGGAAAACGCGTTATATGCGTTGTGAGATGAGCTTAGAAGTATTGAAATGTAGAATTAAGAACATTTTGTTAGCTCAATGTACATATACAGGCCATGGATCACTTCAAAGGTTTAAAAACCGCGGCTGTCTGTTGGTATATAAACCTTGGTTTCCAAACAATTATACCAGTGCCTTCTTCATATCCATCACAGATTTTAAACGTATTGGTGACACTTGTTGCTCACATTAGATAGTTTCTTAATTGCTTTCTCAATGGCTTTCATTGATGTGTAATAAAGTACATTAAAAATGCGTTTTCTTCGTTATTTCACATCCGATTGTTCCATTAATCGCTCAAAATAGGTATGATAGATCTTTCCACATTCAGTATAAATTTGAGAGCTTTTGAAAAAAAAAATTCCAAGTTTGTCTCCCCTGGCCTATTCTTATGGGGAATTTCCATACTTTCCAATTTTTTTCCGGAAAAACCGTTCGACCGATTTTTCTGAAAAACAATCCCAACCTATTCTGGTATAACACCAATTTGTAAAAAAAGTTTCGAATTGACTGAAACTTCTTCCTGACCTGTATGCCGCGTACAAAATTACACACAAAAAAAAAAAAAAAAAAAAAAAAAAAACATAAAAACCAAGCCCAAAATTTTTCGGTATATGGAATGAAAATCTTGGCTACGCTCATCTAAAAATGCTCTTTCATCACATAATATTTCATCATAGATAATAAACTAATAAATGTGTCAATTGAAGTATGAGTCAGTAGTTGTAGCTAGGCCCTAAGACTCACAGCATCTTCCATGAGGATGGTCTCTTGTCCATCGTGTGCCGGCATGTCGAGATCTCTCCGTGCAGCCAGTCAGTGAGGAACTGAGCTACTAGCACACAGCAGGGCCAATGAGGCGCGCTGATAAGTGTAATCAGCTGTCTTACCACACCCATTAGTCTATTGTAGTATGACATACTTGGAAACTGATAAAATGACAATTATAATTGCCCAGATAAGGTACAAATATCACATTGTATTATTTACACTGAATTTCATTCATAATATTTTTTTATATATATATTGGTTTTTGAGAGAATGGATAATTATGGTGGTTGTTCTTGATGAACAATGAATTTATGTGATTTGAAAATCTATAAGAGATAACAATTTTAATACAGCAATTTAAAAAACATCATTTTTTAATTATTGTTATATTTAAAAGTTTTATTCATTTTTTGATCTCCCCCTTATGCTCCCCATGTTAAATATTTTCATTATTACATTTGTCACATTAATACATTTCTCAGTTTGGCCCCCTGAAGAACATTCTTATGACCTTATACTTTATCAACAATAAATGTTGAATATCTTTGAGAATTTCTTCAAAGAAATGTTTGTTTGGACCCCATTCATTCATCAACTAGTCCTTGTTCAAGTTCAATTTTTATCTCTTCATTATATTTATAGGATATGTTGAGGTCTTATAGCGCTTGTCCAGGCATATCAGTATCTGCAAACAAGGGGAGGCTAGTGATACTGTTTTTATTATCATTTACTTAACTCATATCATTTTCTTGAAAACTGCAATAGTATTATCATTTTCAAAGTAAATATTTGAAGTTTTTATTTGATGTAGGTCTATACAAACACAGCTGGAGATAAGTTATTTGAGCAACTTGACATGTAGAATGATAATCCAAAGACTATAAGATGTGACTTGGTCAGTCAAGACATTGACTAGGCCACTGGAGTCGAGTAGGACGTGGCTTCAGTAATCAACAGTTTAGTTTGTTTATTCAGAATTCGTTGTTTATTTTATTTATTAATCAAATTCAAGAAACCTTTTGACAAACTGAGAAAATTAACAGTTGAATGATAAAGTAAATTGATATATTACTGGTATATGTAAACTGTAGTAGTTTATCATCTCAATCACAATAAACAAGGAGCACATCTAACACAGACTCAGTTAGCTCTGTGGGTATTATGATAAGAACACTGTTATTAATTAGTATTTATTTTGTCTCACTTTGTTACTAGTCCCTAGCAAGTATAAGTAAACATTACGCTATCAAGTAAAAAAACATACCTATAGTATCTTACTACTGCATTATACAAACAACATTTTAATACTAAAACACATTAATTATATTTGTCTTTATTTTATGCTAGAGCTGTATGTACAGTATATAATATTATCATTAGATTATAATAATAGTAATATAATATTGAAGTCAGCCGAGAATGTAGAGATTTTGAAGATAGGTACTAGATGTAATAGTCTTGCTGGTGATAGCGGTGGATGATTTGGCAAATAATAATACAATTGTTCTTGTTCTTGTTCTTGAGTGGAACAAGATATGTTCACAGGGAACATTCTGAAGCAAATCAACAGGCAGTTTTATCATAGCTTCTATAATACTATATGAAAAATAGGGTTGCCATTAGATATAAATATTTCAAATAATTTCGAAAATTTAAAGTCGATTTAAAGTGACCATGTTTTGTGGGTAGGGTAGTTAACTCTAATGTAACGGAGCAGTAAGTTTACAATAATTATTAACAAATATTTTCGTGAATAACTTCATAATATTTTGTTTATCTCAATAATACGCATATTATACTGAGAGGGACGAAAAACCGTGCAAGTATTATCTGAATAAGTTCAGGATTGTTTTGTAAGTTGATATATTTTTATTTCAGTTACTTACAACATTTCCAATCGAGATAGATCATTGTTTCGATATCAAATTCATTGAACATCAAATATTTAATTCGATATATATAGAATGCAAATCCTAAAATATGTAACTGATTGAGAATATGTAAACCAAACGGCAATGCTAATGAAAAGCAATATTGTGTATTAGCGTACTAGTACTATGTGAACTTCTCATACAGCGAAGAACGGGTACCATTGCCCCGTGAATATGTTCGTAGAATCTAACCGCTAGAGGGTCGACGAGGTCACTTCATTCAGTTACTATGCCTCGACTTAATATGACAATAAAACATAGAAACATTCGGTCTTGAAAATAAATATATACGTTTAGGCCTACTATATAAACATAATAAATAAATTCAGATTCCTCGAGTTAGAATCAAAATTAACAATACATATTTCAATAATTATTAATATTATATTAACACTCGAAATAATAAAATCGTTTCTCCTGACAATGTAAAATGTAGCCTAGTTCCATTGCTGCACCAATGATTGTACAGAGTGACACTTGTGCCGCGCACTAGGGCCACTGTTGAACGGTTGCGCTTGCAGCTCCTGCGCACCAGGCAACCCACCGCACGCGTTGATAACTCTTCACACCTGGACTCCTAGACAGTCTTGGCAACTATCATGCCTAGGTACTATTACTGCTATCCAGTGGATGGATAAGAAACAGTTATTAACACATTCTCATCAAAGCGGCTGATGCAATTAGTAAGTCAAGTCAGTGGTTACGTCCGTTAGTTTAAGGGGGGGGGGGGGGGGGGGGTGCTTATTTCTGTGAGTGGAATCAGTTTCAAGGTAATACGTCCATGAACATCATGAATGTGATGAAATTCATTGACATATTTTCTTAAAGCTGATTCAATTCACAAAAACAGAATGTCATATTGATTAAATAGCATGAAATTATCTTCGAGTTGATATTCTTTTCATTCAATTATACTGGTTCGTGGACATGAAAAAAATAGTAAATATGAATTTGTCCATTTGTAAACCAGCGTGCACGAGTGTGCCGAGTTGAGTGTGATCACGTAGCGCACGGCAACGAGGCTCCAGGCGTAAGATCAAGCTCGCAGGAATATTGTTATTTGTTAGTGATAGCACCGGAGACCGTTCCTGGACCGCTCCTTGAACTGCTCGGTCCTCAATCTGCATAACTGGTCTTTTTATGTTGTTATAATTGTATTGTTGTCATCTGTTTTTTGCTGATGTATGTCTGAATTAATCCTATTGTTGATGTCTAAATTATAATTGAATTATGTTATCTTTAACCTCTCTGTATCTCGGAGAGTTGTTCATTTGTATCAGTTCGTCACATTCTATTGCCAGTCTTGCGTCTCTACAAGCGGGTACTCAGTCTTAGATCCCAGGACCGATGTCATCACTATTGTTTGTTCACACGATTGGATATCATCTTGGGGTCTGGAAGTAGCTCGGGAAAGCAAGGTTCCAGATGATTAGCGTCACCATCAGGAGTGAGAAGCTGGAGATGCTGGCGTACCGGAGTATCCTCTCCCAGCTGAGCACGTCCAGGTTCCGGAGCACGCTGATTCCCACGAACAGTCCCGCGATGGCTCCGAAAGTGTGCGCCCAGTAGCCCACGTGGCTGTCAATCTGCAGCTCGTAGTGGTCGTACACGGCCATGCGGACGTCCACCACGGTCCAGATCAGGAACATCAGCAGCTGGTAGTTAGCGTACTTCATTTCCTTCCAGTTCTGAAGACAAACAACACACGTAAGAGCTCAATCAATGGGCTCAACGAAGACTACTTCGTGTTTCAAATCAAATATGGCCATTCGTTCGTTCCAATTGAACGAGAAAAGTAAGTTCGATTGAAGGATTTTATATTCCTTCTTTTTTCTGTCTTGTGATCAATACATTTTTTCTACTCATAGGCCCTACGATGTTTCATTGAACTATTAACTTCAAATCGGAGTTATCGGGGTTTAAATATGTTTTGCTGGTCTTGAGAATATTATACAAATCCGCCTGAAACCCGTTGAACAAGGTGGAACGCTACGTAAGGAACAGCTGAGAGTAAGTGGAAGGATTGGTATTTCCACGAGACTGATGTGTAGTTACCATGATGATGGTAGCGACGTGTGCGGTGATGAGTGCGTACACACCGCCCGAGGCTCCCGCCAAGAACACCCTCGGGCTGGTGATTGACGTGCCCAGCGAGCCCGCCAGCACGCCCGCCAGGTAGACCACGCCAACTCGCCAACTCTGGTGAACCATCTCCAGCGGGATGCCCAGCATGATCTGGACGATCAGGTTCATTATCAAGTGCATGGACCTGAGGACAAGTCAAACATACATCAATATGGCGTTTCATTTCACCAAAACAAGCCGTAAGATTGTTGGCAAATGCCAGTTTTGATCCCCGTAGTGAAGTGTTTTATAAGGAGAAATGTGGATCGTTCTTCATTAAATGTAAGATTGCAACTTTTTACTGTTTCCCTATTGTCACCTGTTGCTTTTCTTATAACTTTTACCAAATTACATTGTAGATGTCTGTTCTCGAACGTCTAATCCGCATGTGCTAGATCTGTCCGGTTGTGTACTCACCCCACGTGAACGAACATGTACGTTGCGTAGCGCCACGCTTGGTAGCGCTTGTAGGGGCTGTATATGAGCGCCTGAGCGACGGGGCCCTCTCCGTTCCTCTTGTCGTAGCTCAGGTCGTCGTACAGGAACAAGATCACCTGAACACAACGCCAGGCACTTACTACACAACGTATCGGACGAGTCTTGGCATGAGACTTCTTACTATAAACGAAATCACTATGAGTAACCGTTTTGTTGTATTAGTGATTGTCCGTAATTTGGTTATTGGAACATTTTTCTTCTATCATGTAATTTCATATATTCATGAATATATTTCTTCCCATGCACCATTATAATATATCCATGGTACCCTAGTTCTGTATGAATAAATCTCAGCACATATATTAACAACTAATTGATTATGGTCGAAACTCTTGATTGTGTTTATCTTTCACCGTATATACTGTTGTTTCAACTTTGCATATATTATATATTGACTGCAGAAACTATCTCTTGCTATTTTATCAATGCAATAAAGTAATTGAAATATATTCAGTGGTGGCTACTTTACTTTCTACTCATACTCTATTTCCATTTCAAGGTAGGCTGTCTAGAATTCAAGGGTCGCTACGGATTGATAATGTGAAAATAGTGAGGAAGGTTACTGTTATATGTTATTTGTATTAACATAAAAACATGATAAAATGGATAGTACAATCTTTGTCCCAAGAATGATATACTAATAGTAAAATAAAATATGTAAATGGTAGCTCTGCCAATATAAGTTCTGAAGTATTTTTGATATATTGGGTTTAACGGCGCACGTAATCATAGCTAAGATCTATTGGCGCCAAATGGATGATAAATGTTTGTAGATATTTTTCTCCTGAAACCAAAGATCATACTAACCCTAAGCAACATGAAGCCTGACCGTTTCTCTACCCTCCATGACACCACTGGGGTGAAACTATCTGATCGTCCCTACAACAATAGCTGCGTGGGGCTAGGGCCGTGCTGGCAAGCATCAAATACTTGTACTCAGAACCTCTACGAATATGTCACGTTCACGAGTGTGGGAAATCCAGATTCAATGCAGGGATGGTACATGAGCAATGCATGTGATTTTCACGGTCTTCGTGTCTGATCTCGCTGCGTACGCCCGCGTCACGGTACGAGATGGGTCGCGTCCTATTCCCCAGTGCCGTCACTGGCTCAGAAGACAAACACGTATAAAACAATTCCATACGACTGGAGTCAAGATAGAAGGTAACTTTACAATGATGATTACGTAAACATTTCTCTACACAAAATGAGAAATACTTGTTTCAAAATAGGACGTTCAGAGCAGGAAGGCGTTCCTAAATCCAACATCTATATTTCTGTGAGCCAAGCTCTTTTCTTACGTAAAAAATTCAACTGATAATTGAGAAACTAGGCTTACGAGAGTTTACGTGAACGCTTGGACTCCTGAGCTTCTATTCCTAAAGCGAGTAACCAAACGGAACAAAATGAATCTTTGCGTAGTCAATCGTCCGTCACGTTTAGTTTGTATACCTAATCAAAATTCTGTGTAATCAAAAATCAAACTAATTTATTTAGACAAGGTTTTAAAAAATGTAATTGTCTGAATTGCAATGTAATTTTGAATAAGTGTTTGATCAGCTTGGTGCACTGACCTCGATAGCACTGATGATGACCATGCCTAGAGCGGGCGGGCAGCACGAGTAGGCCTTCTCGTAGACTCCTCGGTCTCCGTTCTTCTTGCGCGGCACGGCCAGGCGGACATAGCTGCTCAGGTACGACGACAGGTGGCCGAAGATGCCTTGGTTCTCGGGATTCTGGATCTGAAAAACATACTCTCTTCCTTAGGATTCACTGGAAAACTGCAAATAGTACAGAAATGTTAAAAGACTTCACAAATATCATTGTAAACAAATACATCTCTAGTTTAGAGTAATTCAAGAAAGAATATAAACACATGTGTGATTGTTTCTAAATTACTGATTTCAATCATTAACTACACTTTATTTATAATATATAGGGCCTACTATATGGGTACCGGTATACTTAATGAAAATGTTTATATTATGGGCGGCATTTAGTGGAAATTAGACGATTTAATTTGACAATTTATTTATTTATTTATTCACTTCATTTTTCTAAACACAATGATATGAATACATATTTTGTATTACAATACAATTGTAATAACACTCCTACAATTCTATTAATATGCAAGTCGAATAGGAAATACAATATTTAGTGCAGGAAAGAAACCTTGTGTTTGCAATCAACTCGTCTTTAAAGTGCACACAAAACCACGCAATTAATTCGTTCATTTCATTTTGCCACCAAAACAGTCACACAAACAAACATACTCACCATTTTAACAAATTCCTCGAATGAAAGCAATCCATTGTCGTCGTCGTCAGCTTTCATCATGATTTGCCGCACAGTTTCCTCGGGGATATTATTGATGTTCCGGTCTCGTTTGATAGCCGTACACAGCTCCGGGAGCGATAGCATTCCATCGTTGTTCAAGTCGTAGCTCTGGAAGACCTCTTGCCACCGCTGCACAAGAGAACGAGCCTGGTGAGACGGCTGGACCAGTGGCCAGCACGCTCAACCGTTGGGTTAACCTGACCGCACGATCAACATCTCGAGAAAACACAGCTTCTATTTTCTCTCTTTATAGTATTCGGAATTTGAAAATATACTCATCAGTATAACGCATTATTATGAAAGTATTGAATCATTTTTATTTATTGAACTCATTAGTTAACCGTATTCTCTTTCAACATTGGAAAAATATCATTTTTTTGCAATTTTAATTATAAACTAACAAATTGGTAGGCCTATTAAAATTCTGAACCAATATCTTCAATAAATAGTATACCGGTAATATTCAATGTGTAAACTTTTGTTGTTAATAATTTGTCTTTGTAAAGTAGCATAAATGATAGACTTGTTACCAGACTTTCAAGGAGAGGTAGCTGGAATTTATCAGCATGCTGTATAGCTATGACTTTGTTTTGTAATAATAAGGAAATAAGAGCATGGCTCAAGATAGCAATCGACATTCCTTTATCATTAGTTCTGTGTTTGATATCTCAACAAATAACTGATTACATCTCTAATGTGTTTACTGTACACAGTGATTTGAACAAATATCACCTTGTGCCGCCCCTGAGTAATAACCTACAAGTGTATCAAGAGGTTTGTCTCTTCACTTTCAATAATACAATGTACGGCTTGAAGCGTGAGTAAAAGTCTGTTTCTGTCGGTAAATACCTGTTACAGACTATCAGCTTGACGCTGTATCAATACTCACAGTGGTCAGAAGAACACTTATCTCCGGCTCTTTGTGCTCTGCTGAGGTTCCCTGTTCCAGCATTGCTGATTGTTCGCATGTCACATCCAACTTGAACTGGCAACCAAAACACAGGCCAGTCCACTAGGACACTGGTAATGACTTAGATAACAAACATGGCATGATAAAACTGATAGTGAGGAGGGTTCTGAATATAGCAAGTCAAGATATACTATTAGATTAGCCAACAGTCTGAATTAATAATACACTGAAACAAGCACCTTTCACCTCACACACCTGTGCCCCTCCAACCAATTGTTGAGCATCTTCCTTCCAAGGTCAACCTTCCATCTCCCCTCACTCACACTGATTGTGTTGTTATTGTTTCTTTTTGTGCAGATTAATCTTGCTTTGTCAGTAGGCTCAAACAGGTTTCTACAGTTTGTACCGTCTATTACATCCTATTTGATAGCTATCAGTCAAGCTTGTTTCTCTTGCAGGAGGGTTCAGTGATTCATCAGAATTGGATACAGATCTGAGTACAGTTTTTTCTGATTGACTGACCTTGACTGAAGACTGAACTTGAGTGTTTCAATGAGATGGGCCACTGAACATGACGCAACATTTCCTGAAGGACATAACAGGACATTTTATTGAATAATTACGATATTTTTGTTTCCATAATTTTAGCGAAAACTAGAAATAATCGTCTCAATTTCAGAGATTATAATTACGGTAATTTGTTGTCTTCCAGAGACCATGAGTCATGCAACAGGCATCGGTGATTTTGTTTAGAAACGAGAACCGAATGGAGTAATGTCTACGTCTCGACTCGGTAAAAGGGACGGCAAATCAATGGATCATCATTTCTGAAATTGAGAAGATTTCTAGTTTTCTCTACAATTTGGGAAATAATTATCGTCATTATTCATTAACTTTCAGTTTCAGGCTTGTGAAGTCCAGAATGTCGTCTAAAGATGAATGCAATGAGTGGGACATTAATAAATAAATACATACATGCTATTATACTTCATTGCAATGCACCAATTTTATTGATAAAAATAAAGTAATTATGTGCATTAGCACTTTACATTGTACATAATACAAAATATTCACATTCAGCCTAGTAGAGTATTTTAAATGCCACGCATCGTGTATGCATTGATACAAAAATAATCAAGATTTGTTGCAAGTTTCTTATGGCAATATATTGAGACTATATCGTAAACGGCCGTGATTTACCGGTATGTGCGATACAGATTCCATGTGGTATAGACCTGTAAACAATACGGTGAAATAGCATTTTTGTGCATTAAATGGATGCACTCTTTAACAGGCACGTCTACATTTTTTCTATCAATTTATTATAACAAATGAATATACAGACATATATATTATATATTTACGATAACATCGATTAATTGAAGATCGATCATTGAGATTTTTTTGCTAAAATTGGATTTATAAGAGCAATTTTCGATTGATTATTTTATCTTGATTTTTCAGTATTGATGTTATTCTTGAATATATTAAATAAATATATATATATATATATAGGCCTATATAATATATATATAATAAATATTCATAACTATAAATAACTATAACTCTATAAAAGCACTTTATTTCTTGATAATACAATTATTGTTTCTATTATAATGCCTTGTTTTCGACTACCAGTTCACTTGAAGTACGGTATGTGAAAGCTGTGCTCACCCTTGTGCAAGCCTCGTATGATGAGCCAGCTCGAACAGTTTGATCAGCGTGCGTGCGGACAGAATATGTGACTAGATGCCAACAGAGCGTCGGTTCACGACAAATCAGCAACAAGTTGAAACATGAACAAAATGTGAACTCTCTCAAAAGAAGAGAATACTTTATTCTAATGAGTTGACAGACAGATCTGTAGTTACTCTACCATCAAACGTTGTTGTTTTTTCAACAGAAAAGTGATGTTATGCAACGTGGAGGATTCTACTTGTACCAGTACTTGGCTTGGCTATAATAAGTTTTAGGTAAAAAAGAGAAATGATTTATAAAATTGAAAATCCAGAGAAAAATTGCCAAATTGTATTTCCTACGTAGGCCTACTCAACTGTATATTTTAATATGGATACCGCTCTATTTTGATATCAATTCGATATCGCAACGATGATCGATATCAAATTACAAAATCAGATACAGCCAATAATAAGTCAATGAAACATGTGACAAGTAAAAGTGAATAATATCAATAATAGCGCTTTTGCGCCCAGTTTCTCGCTGTGTCAGTAATGGTGTATGCCGAGTATAACATGTGTGTGTAGTGGTAAGAGCTCCGTTAAGACTGCTATAAGATAACCACCAGACTGTCCATTATTTCACTTGCTTGAATGACTACCTTAAAGAGTCAAATATACGGTCATTTCTTGCATTACTGTCAAATGGGCTGAGAATAAACTGAAACTGAAGCAATATTTTAACATGATCGGCAATCAAGACTTCCATCCTCGCATTTTTTTGCATTCAATATTTTTTATTTGATTCAATATCGATTTAAAATTTATATATATTTTGATCGATATTCAACAATAAAGTTTCAATATCGTTTGCAATTTTCATACCATATGGCATCCCTAATTATTAACCTGATTTAAAAATCTGTAAAAGCAACACAAAATACCAGTGCAGTATTACGGTAATTACTGAGTGTACCTCAAAGGCCCCGTTTGGCATACCGGGTAGTTTGCTGAAACCAGAATGATGTCAAGTTCAACACGAACAATAGACGTGAAACATTCGGAAACGAAATAGAAATATAATCTACATCAGCTCTATAATAAGATTGATTCATATTATATTTAACATCAGATATAATTATTGATAATACATTGTGTTGTAATGAGCAAGGTCATTGGGATCAATACTGATATAAACTAAAACTCTAAGCAGGCCTACTTCTTCACACCGAGTCACAACTCATGGGCTGAACCCAACTTGGAGATTCATAATATGGTAATAATCAACGGTTTTAAATCCTCGGCCAAAGTTGGACCGAATTTTGTCTCCACACAGACGATATCGTGTTGAGGAAAACACCGTACATGAGAACTTTATGAAGACAACTTTGATTGGTAATTACTAGAAGTGTCACTTGGGAAAATCACTTGAAGAGAGCTCTCTGATATATAATAATATATAAAAATTAGAAGAGTATAATTTGTACAAAATACTAATTTTGTTATTTATAATAAAATACATAGAGATACAAAATATAGAGATTCTGATTTTGAGTACAAGAACAGGCCTAGATTGTACTTGGAAATAGTTGTAATAAATGAGTAAACAGAATTGAGAAATAGCAAAAGCATTTCAACGTAGCCCCACTAACTTTAAGTAGGTTTCAATGTGCCGCAGGACTGATTCTATCAATACTTGGGACGACGTCAGGCAGTTGATTGCTACGAAGTCATCCCTAACAAAGTCTAATAGCTACCTGGTGTGATATACCGGTACTCGTGGTCCCCATCATCCTTACAACTAGACTGGTCAATAAGCTTCAACGTCAACTAAATAAACCTAGTGCTTAACCTAATATATTATTTCATCAGGTGGGTGATTTCGTTACTTCCAACAGACTCTTGTGGACTCCTTCATCTCACAACGACAACAAAATCCCCTCACATCAAATACACCTGATATTTGCTAGTTTATTTCATAGCCCTGAACTTGGACGGTGGAAAGTAGTCTAAAGCCTGATTTACACGGGTCAAGGTTTCGATCAATAGCTTGACATCAAGCCTTGACCGGAACCTTGATCCGTGTGACTCAGGCTCAAGGCTTATTGCTTGCTAGTTTACTTCATGGCCCCGTACCTGGGCGGCGGGAAGTAGTCCGGGAAGGCAGCGTTCCAGACGACGGCCGCCAGCATGAGCGCGAGGTACAGGGAGATGCTGAGCCACCAGACCACGGTCTCCCAGCGCCGCACGTCCAGGTTCCGCAGCACGTTGATGCCGACCAGCAGCCCCGCCAGCGCCCCGGCCAGGTGGGCCACGTAGCCGATCTGGTCGTCCACCTCCAGCACGTAGCGGTTGTACACTGCCGTCCCCACGTCCACCCCCGTCAGCAGCACAAACACCAGCAGCTGCAGCGGGGCAAACTGCATCTGCTTCCAGTTCTGGAACAATCACGTGCACTCTTGTACGACTGGCAAGGTTAGACACTGCCGTCCCCACGTCCACCCCCGTCAGCAGCAGAAACACCAGCAGCTGCAGCGGGGCAAACTGCATCTGCCTCCAGTTCTGGAACAATCACCTACACTCTTGTACGAGCACTGGCACGGTTAGACAGTTCTATTTCGGGTTGCCTGAATCTCTAGACTCTTCACCTGCTGTTATATATTTGAAAACCATTCCTGAAAGTCTGTTCTATGGAAAGTTGTCACCAATAATACTCTATTATATCGTACTCTACTCTATCGTATATAACAGCAGGGGAAGAGTCTCCATGGAACAGACGTTCCGCGGTGTAGAGATTCAATGAATACATCAAGTTATATCTGAGAACAGACATTCAGAGTGAAAACTTAAGGGCCTACAAGAGATGACTTTCCATGGGGTAGAGATTCAGCTATCCCTTTATCTCTATTTCCAATACTTTCAACAACCAAGTTACGAAATTGACTTACTTCTAACCGGGAAGAGTGATGATTTTCGTGGAAAAGGAATTGTTTGGTTAATCCCAATTTTCATAGATTGGGAAAATAATTTTTTTGGATCCCTTCTATTTTGGATTAACGAGGGAT
Source organism: Brachyptera putata (assembly GCA_907164805.1). Lineage (NCBI taxonomy): Eukaryota > Metazoa > Arthropoda > Insecta > Plecoptera > Taeniopterygidae > Brachyptera > Brachyptera putata. The sequence continues at coordinate 32,730,516 of OU015467.1, forward strand.
TGAGCTCTCTTGCTCGAAGTAAAAATTGGCTGCCAGCGGTATAAAGTGGAGTGAGCGTTGGGCGCGTACTGACCATGATGATGGACGCGACGTGGGCCGTGATGAGAGCGTAGACGCCGCCCGAGGCCCCGGCGAGGAAAACCCTCGAGTCGGTGATGGACGTCCCGAGCGAGCCCGCCAGCACGCCCGCCAGGTAGACCAGGCCGACCCGCCAGCCTCGGTGCACCATCTCCAGCGGGATGCCCAGCAGGATCTGGACCACCAGGTTCACCAACAGGTGGAAGAAGCTGCGGGGCACACACTTTTGTATTCATTGTTTCTTAGTTGTACCCATTACAATTGGAGGCTCATTCTGCACCGTTAAGACACTTCAATTGATCTTGAAAAATAAATTGAAAGAAAGATTTTTATAATTATTATTTTTCATTTATTTATTTATAGGCCTAGGGCCTATATATGTATAGGCCTAAATATAGCGTACAGTGGAACCTCTTTAGTACGTTTCAGGGGACCAGATAGAACAAACTTACTCAAGTGAAAAACTTACTGAAGAAACTATTTAACATGTGGGAGCATATGGATGGGATCAAAAACTGAAACTTACCAAGGTGAAGAATGTACTAAAGAGAAACTTACTAAAGAGGTTCTACTGTCTATATATTTTTTTTTCAAAGCTCTAGTATTTTTAAGAATCACAAACTGGTAAATGGGCCTAATCTTCAAGGGGGTGCATGCACGATGTTAATTGAATAAAAAGTACATTGACCCCAGGATAATTTGATGCTCTTTAGTTAATTTGACATTCTATTTTTGTGAATTCAAACAGTTTCAAGATAATACATCAATGAATTTTCTTCACACTCTTGCTATTCATTGGCGTATCATCTCAAAACTATTGTATTCACAAAACTAAAATGTCACATTAAATGTCGCATGAAATCATCTTAGAGTTAATATACTTTGTATTCAGTTGCATGGGCTAGTGAACATGGACAAGTGTACAGATATGTTCTTACCCCACGTGAACGAACATGTACGACACGTATCTCCAAGCTTCGTAGCGCTTGTACGGATTGTAAACCAAGATGGTCGCCGCTGGGCCGGTGGCTACAGTGTTGCCAGACCCAATCGAGTCGAACAAGAAGGCAATGATCTGAAATCCACACACAAGAACAGTTGTAATGTTGTGAGAGTGCTTCGTGCCTATCTGTTAGCAACACTGTAACACTTGTACAGGTCAATGAGGGGGTTATTCAGTACATTTCACTACAGGTATTCACATGTTATATTAGACTGATTTAGAACATGAATTAAGCTGCATTGTAGTGATAACACCGGAGACCGTTACTGGACCGGTCCTTGAACTGCTCGGTCCCCAATTTGCATAATGTATCACAAAAGCAGAAAAGTAGTGTTGAAGTAGTGCAGGCATAGGCCTACCATACTGTTTTGGAAATGCGCACTAAAATGCAAAAATTATTTTCAATTCCTCCAGTAGGCCTACAGTAAGCACATGTCATATGGATGTAGGCCTACATTACACTCAACAAACAATTAGGATCTACGGATACATTAGTACGTATTTGTATTTATCATCATCACATTGACTGGTGCATTGTATAGGTACCATCAGATCATCAGTTACAACATCTGTTGAAGCACTCTGCAATACACTGTCGACTGCACATTACATACCTCCACGATACTGATGATGATCATGCATACTGCGGGAGGGTAGCAAGTATATTCTTCTTCGTATTCCCCAGCGTCAACTTGGTCAGCACTAAGTAAATGGGATGATTTGCGAGGAACCGTACAGATTCGGACATAGCTGTTTACTGCCTTTGTGAACATTCCTTGATTCTCTTTATGGTGAATCTATATTAAAAAAACATACACATATACACAATATATTTCAGTTTTTATAAGTTTCTATACGACTGAATGAATGACTGAATGATTGAGGTTTTATGGACCGTCAACGACATGATTATATTGCGCCAGTATACGACTGACAAAAGTTCAAGGAGTTTTAGATAAATAAAGAGATTAATTAATTATTTGGAGATTACTTACCATTTTGACAAACTCTTTGTAGTCAAGGAAGCCATTTAGATCGTGATCTGCACGCTGCAAAATCTGACGCACAGTATCTTTAGGAATATCGTTCGAAAACGATTCGCTTGACACAACTCGTCGAAGCTCAGAAAGTGATATTTTCCCATCACTATCCAAATCATACTTGTTGAATACCATCTGCCATTGCTTCACCAAAAAGAAGGAAAAGTATTAGTTATAATCTGTTGTTTATAAATTAAAAGTGCACTCAAATTAATTTATTAGTGACTTACAGGATACAGGCAAATATTGGTTTGATGTTGTTCCTCATTACCACTCCTTCGTTGCTGGGCTGACATTTCCAGAGATTCAAAAGTTGAAGATTAAACCTCACACACTCCTAGTGCGACAAATAAACTGTTTGTTAACAGAAGTGTGCGTAGTGAATCAATATAATTATTCTCGCTGACGTACTATATAAATGACCCGCTATTTCCCCACGGCAGTGACGCATACTCAGGGTCAGCTGTTGGTTGCGTGACAGCTAGCATCCGGTATTCAATGGGGGCGCGACACTACATTACAAACACTACAAGGCGCTAAGGCTGTGAGTATTTGTTTACAAATGGCGCGAGCTGTCATTTCAATCTGTCAGATTTGCCCACCGTAGGCCTACTCCTAGCATTTAGCACGAATTAATAGACCGAACCACATAAAATGACCAACAAAGCGGAAAGTGATTACGCTACTGCAGTGTATAGATGCAGGGATTCTATAAAGAACTTCAGAATAAGGTAAGACGGTTTTAAAGAGATCAAGATAATAGGCTATAGGCCTAGTAGCCCAGGCCCTTCGGGTACCTTTGGTTTAGTTGCTTAAATTTGATTACAAATTACTAGGCCTGAGCGGCTATCCTCTTGCCTATTTATCGGCACAATACCATTGAATATGACATTTATCAGTCACATATTAATTAACAAACACATTTTCATTGCATTTCAATGGATTCATTATTATTAGTTGCAACTTATTATGTCACCTAATTATTTCAATTACAGAATTCGATTACAACAGGAAAAGTCATCGTTAATTCCATTGCCCGATTTCCAACCACATGCGGGAGAGTCTGAGCCGTCTCTACAATCTGCGATGGAAGGTTCCAATGTCGAAGAGAGAGTCTTCACGTGGCAAGAAAAGGTATTCAGCCCTTCCGAGATTGCGCGTTATCAACATGCTGCCAACTGTCACACACAACTAGAAGTCAAGTATCACAACGACGTCAAGGAGCTGTGCAGCAAGGGAATGCCGAACAATCGTCTGTTTTCATGCACCGATGCCGATGACTTCACGGATATGGAAGAGGTTTGACTTCTGAGATAACTTGATAATAATAATAATGATAATAATAAAATATTCTTTATTTATAAGTGAAACAATTGACATGGTGATACATGGTAAAAGTAGACACTATAAAAGGGCGATATTCAGCATGTGATCAGACCTTGTCGTGTCCCGTTGAAAATTTAAATATAGGTAGTAGAAACTACCATAGTCGATGGTAGGCCTACTAATAGTTGGAATATCAAGATGAAAATGATTAGTTATAAAATAGTTGGTAAGCATTTTATTGAAATTATATACAAAATTGGTGTCATATATTTATAAATTAATAACAATAATTATAGACTTATAATAGGTAGGCCTATCTTTGACCTATAATTTTACTTGTGGAACCGGAATTGGTTGCTGTGAGCCGAATAGATCTCACTCCCCATTCAAACACTGATCATTGCATAACATATCTTGAAGTATATCGTATCTGTATTGTATGTGATTAATGAATATGATGTTTACCTGTAAACAGTCCAGTGTTTCTCTGGTCAGAGATTGAAGCAGGAGATTGATGATTAGTGATGTTTTCAGGTGAGTGTAACAACCGATGCTAAACCAGCCAACACGTACTTGGCGACAGGTGTTTCTGAGTTGCGGCAACGCCAGAAGTTCAGCCTCCATCGGAAGTCTCACCAGAGTAAACAAGCGCAATGCACCAAGAGAGATATTGTCGATTATACGCCCTCGGAAGAAACGAGGAAGAAAAACCATTTGGTCGAAACGTTTCCACAAGTTATGTACATACTAGCTGATCTAAGTGGGAAAGAAGGGTGAGTTTACAAACTTTGATATGCCATGCTTGTATTTAAGTTCACGTGTGAAATAAAAACTGTAAACAACATCGAATATTGATTGAAATTCATCAGTAAAACGGGTGGTCGAGTGGCTAGCACACCGAGTCGTTATTCAGGAGACCGGGGCTCGATTTCCGTCACGGTCGACCATCCTTACAGAGGTTATAAAGTGGGAATAAAACACTGTAACAACATGTGCCTCACTACCTGCATAATAATATAAATCAGAAGTACAAAAATTGATAATAGCAAATGAAATGCAAATTATAATAACCAAATTTGAAACATAAATGCCTAACACAACCTCTACTCTAATATCTGTAAAGTTTCAAGTATCAAATTGAGTAAAAATGTTCCAAGTTGTCTACAAAATATATTTTTAAGAATTATCCATCCTCAAATTGACAGGTAGAGAGTTAAGGCTAATAGGTCAACACTGGGATAGTTCCGTAACAACAGGCCACGACCAACTTCTCCTCACTACCTAAAAAAAACGTCTGATAAAATAGTATAAAATTGTTAAAAATGATGATGTGATGAAATCTGTTGAACTTGATGTTAGTACGGTAATGAGTAGAGTGCGTCGGTAAACGTGTCAAGAGAGTTGTTTTGCCAGGGACGTGTCGGGCAAGTGTGAGTACGTGCTGTGTACGATCCGCTACGACCCCAGCCGCCGCGTGCTCACCGTCACGCCCGACCTGTTGCCCACGCGTCACCGTGTCGAGGTGGACGGCGACGCGAGGAACGTGTACCGGTACTGGCTGGAGCACGCGTCGACCGACATCACTGCCGACGAGAGGGACAGGGAGCTCGAGCTCACCAACAAGGTACGGGTAACCGTGGTGATAGTTAGCACACTAAAGAAACTATCCAATATGAGGAAGCATATGATTGGAATCATTGGTTATTATCCGTGTGGTCAAGACGTAGAAGCTCACGCTCCAAGTTGTTTGTTCCGCCCAGCTGCACGGGCACCGCTGCGAGGTGCGCCAGCTGGCGGTGGGCTCGGACTTGGACCGTCCCCGCGGCAACTCCCTCACGACGTTCGTGCTGGGCGAGATACGCTCGGCCAGCCACTTCGAGCACGACCACCTGTTTGTGCACTACTTGCTGCAGCTGCCACCAGGGTGCAGCTGCGACCCCCCTCTGTCGGGCTTCACGCAGACCTGCAGGACGCGGGGGTCAGGGGTCGCCCGCTTCGCACACCTGTTCGACTTCGCCCTCTCCTCGCAGCTCGACACTCTACAAGACGCCCCAGGTACGCACCAATCTGTCTCTCATTCATTAAGCCCGGTTCTGAGAAACTGGATTAAGCCATAGTTAGCGGATTATCTTGTTATCACCGTGATTATTTTCGTACCTTTAACTATTTAACTATAGTGGATTAGTACTTGACTAAGATTCGTTAAACTGTGTACCGTGTACGTCATGAGATATTGTCCATGTCTCAGAGGTGCTGCCGCAGCTGTTGGTGGAAGTGTTGTCGCTGGACTCGTGGGGCCGGTACCGGACCGAGGGCTACGGCCACGTCGCCGTCCCGCCCACGGCCGGCCTACATAACCTCAAAGTGTCCACGTGGCGGCCCCTGTCTGACGGCCCGGTCGGAGAGATGAGGAGGTTCTTTGTCGGCGGCTCGCCAGAGCTGGAAGATCCCGCCTACTCTTACGTGCCCAACGGCTTCAAGGTACAGGGAGTCGTGACAGACGGAAAGTGTCGGTAGAACCATGGACTAGAGAGATACAAAGACAGTTCACCCACTCCCTTGTCTCGACCCTCACCCTGTCAATCACCGCCAAGAGCGCTCAGCATCGTTCCTGCGATTGTGCTTCAGTCGACGGTGAGATGGAACGTGTAGCGACGAATGACGTAGCTTCTGGTAATAATGAAAGGGTTTTGAATCTCACAAAGTAACTTACATGGGACGTCTTGAGTAACTCTTCAGTCAATGGTAGTAGTTGTGCAACTTGAAAATGTTTTTGATTTAATGAAAATATCAATTGCGGTATATTGAAATATCAACTTTATCGTTACTAAAAGAGCAGCTGATTGATAATTTAGTAGAGTGATAGGCCTAATTATACCACTTAATTCAGACCCATCGCTAATTATTATTTTCATTTTTTCCTCATTGTATAATGATAAACTTTATATCTGCTGTTAATGGAAAGAAGTGAACATTGCCTAAGAGGTTCAAAGTGTAAGATATCAACATGCGTGTGTTGTGTTCACTCTCAATATCAATGCTGGTAATGTCCGGATATATCACAGAAACGGTGCATACTTATATGGTCACAGACAGTGCAGTCCTGTTGTTAAAGTGAATTGGTGATAATGTATATAATTAGAATGGGTTGGTAAGATCGCCCTTGTGGTGCCCTGTACAATCATATACTATGGATGAATATTGATCTCCGGTATATATCTGTATGTAAGTTGAACTGTTGTTGGCAGGGAAGGCTGTTGAGTAAATACGGGCTGCGCACTGTGTCTAGCGGCGAGGTCCATGTCCGGCTGAACGTGGTCCACCAATCACAGGCTCTCGTCGGCTCAGGGGGCGGGACCAGCAAGCAGGCCGCGTTCTTGATGGAGCGCCTCAGCGCAGCCACGCTCGTCAACTCCGTCAACAGCGTTCTCAACGCGTTCAAACAAGCCAGGGAGAGAATGGTGGCGGCTAAACAGGGTCTACAACCGCCAAGCTGAAACACTCTGGACTTGTCATTACAATGATGAACATTCTTCAACTTATTTATTAATATTTTATTATTAAGAAGATTCAAGATTCTTTCTCACCTGTGTGAATATTTGAATTGTTTTCAAATCCTGAAATGACTGCCTTATTCAAGATTTGTTTGTTGAATGAGTTAACATATTTTGACTATTCTTTGGGGTGGTATCGCCCTTGTGGTGCCTTGTTGTGGAGCCTTAATTGGGGAGCAATGATTCTGTACAAAGTTTCAATATTATTAAAAAATGATTTCTGTATTTCTATTTGTTCACCAACCCACTGTATTGATGACTAATCATATATCTATGAAGATGATTCCGTGAAGATTTGATTGATAGCGACGGTGAATGATGAATGAGATGTGGTGAAAGGTGTTGGTCGTGGCCTATTGTTGAGGAGCCATGCGAGTGTCAACCACGATGCACCTCTGTCAGGATCGAACCACGGTCTACTGAATGACGGTTCAGCGTGCTAGCCCACCCGCCTCAGTGATATACTTCTAGATAGGTGACTAGTTGTGCTGATTTATACAATATTCTTGAACCCGTTTGAAACTATTGTTATTCCTCACAAGTACCAGTTGAAGCGTTCTGTTGAGTGCGTTGGGTCTGAAGCTGTAGAGAAGAATGTCATGTAGGATGAAGCTATTGTTAAGAAAGAGGCATGACATTATAGCATTAATAATTTGGATTTTTAGCATTAGCTATTTCAAAAAAAGCATTTTATAGCGTCAGTCAAATTTAAAATTAGCAATAATTTAGCATCCGAAAGTCTTTGGACAAACATAAAGTTCTGGCATATGAATGATGTTGGAAGGTATTTTCAACGTATTCTTAGCTTGCGCTAGTTCTGAGAAGACTGCGTGCCCCGCATTGGAACGCTGCTTGAACTAGAAGACCGTGGTACATGACCGCCACAGGCCAACCAATGGCGATAAAGAAATACTCGATTCAAACGAATTGGACTGGACGAGTTTCAGTTTTCACAGCACTCGCATCGAATTTTTTTTAAAGTGAGTGTAATTGACAATAAAAAATTAAATTAATTTTGAATTCACTTTATTCACATTATTTTTATATTTACATTATGCACAGTTTTTATATACACAATTTTAATTAAATCAAAAATCGTATCAATGTATAAATAAGTCAATGAAAATTAATTAATGTGAAGCCCTGGTAAAAACCAAGATAATGATTTTAGAAAAATTGCCAATTTCTTACACATAGCGTTTAGTTTGTGTAAATGTTGATTTATCGTTGTAAAAGTCATATATCACTGTAAATAGCGAGAAAGAGCATGGCCTTGAATGGTTTTGAACATCACACAACAGGCAGAGAACATAAATAATTATTGTTTCAGATGACTCAATTATACCGCGCTTATAGCTGACGCTAAAATGTAATGCCTCTGCCTCTGAATATTAGGCATGCAATCAGAATACTGTGACTGTACACCAAAGACTTATTACCAAGACACACTTTATAGTTTATAGCGCCTACTGTATTATTTCTATTATGATTTATGATATTAATATTGTGAATTAATGAATTTTATACCAGTATTTTTTCAATAAAATCTACCACCTATATTATACTGGTATGTACTATTTTGTTGAAAAATATGAAATAAAAATGAATTAAATTGAATGTGAGGGTGTGTGTGTTTATTTGTGAATTTCAGGCCTACTGTATGTATTATAAATATTCAATATAGGCATATATTGTTTATTTTTCATATCTTGAGTAAATCTCAATCTAACAGTATTTGACAGTTGAGGCAAAACCATTGTATGATCTACTCGCAGAAATGTCCAAGGCCACAGGATTGGGCCCACACTGTAAACAATCAACATTTACTATGTTCGTTTTGTGCGGTTGAATGACCTGATAATTACTTGTACGGACTGTGCATATTATTGGGCTCGGAACGCGCAAGAAAATAGCATGTCCCACGAGCCAGAAGCGACCTTGTCACCTTGGATAGTTGTACACTGCGTTTCTTCGCTAGCTTTGCGCAATGAAGATAAGAACGTTTTGGGGGGGGGGGGGGGGGGGCAGGCAATGTTTCACCCATTTCCTAGAAACTGGATGACCTTGCCTGATTCAGACCATGGGATTCCAGACAATTAGTCATCTACTGAAACCGATAAGCAATACAAATACGGAAATAATGTTCCCTGGAAAAGCGTAATAATATATTTCTGGAGAAATCGAAGCAATTGTTTCAACTGTCTCACCTTGTTGTTAGCACTTAGCAAGGCACCCAGATGGTGTTCTCCAGTCACAACTTCAGACTTTTATAGTTGCCATAGTAACCTGACAAACATGCCACTTCATAATTGTTTGACCGTAGGAAAATGAAAGATGATAATTATTATGATTCTTGTATACAATTTGGGTTATTGTGCGCTTTGATTGTATTAAGAAATTCCGTGTTAATTCCCGAACAGCAATTAATATGATGATAATTTAAAAAATGACCCAGTAAGTATTTATTATTTTATTTATCACAATAATTTTATTATTGTTTTCTATACACTGGATAGTTATTAGTATTCAATGCATATCAGGGATAATTAAACAGTAGATAATTATGTGTGATGTGTAATGTTATTTAATGTCGAATAAAATTGTAATTCTAAGTGAAGATATTATCTAACCAATATTCTAATGTATTTTTATCTACAACAGAAAAAACTGGTCTACCAATCCATTAAAAAGAACATAAATATTACCGTTATATTTCTTTCACAATGGTATTCTGAAGGTCTCTCGGGTCGAGATTTACTATTAAAAGTTCCGAGCGACCGTCCCCCCTATCTCCCAGCATTGGCGCACGGGTGGTTCGCGCCTAGTAGCGCCTGACGTATAGGCAGCTTGTTCGGCACCCAACACCAACATTTGCGTCTCCTTCTCATCAGTACAACAAAAATGAACTACAATAAAAAATAGTAAAAAATGACTACACTGTTTTCCTGTTTATATGACTCAATGTTGTTCAAATTAAACTTTTTTCCTGGTATAATTTCTATTTTCTTTCATTGTAAATGATATGTACAGTAGGTACTTGGCTTAGAGTGCGATTCTTACTTTTTCCTCAAAAAAAACTGCATTCATTTGTATCCATTCAGTCTATAATTAATAGTTTTGCTTGTGCATGACGCGCTATGTGACGGTTTACATTCATAATGATAATGAATAGTTATATTACAGGCAATTATCTTCATAATGTGTACTAGTTTCATCATTATGAATCTGCCAAGTAACTGCAGCACGAAGAAATAACGAGAGATGCATGACTGTTTGAGACGGTAGAGAGAGAGAGAGAGAGAGAGATTATTAAAGCTCATACTGTCATAAAGAATAAAGATTGTCGTTCCTCGTCTAATCCCGCCGAGAACTGACGGGATATTGCTTTATTCATCATATTTACGAGCAGGTTGCTAGGGCCGAGCACTCACGTAACGTTTGTGTGGAGTTTCTTGCGATGTAGCTGACCCGATGTGGTTCACTTGGTTACACATTGAAACAACAATACATAATTACAATTGGTATGACATGATGAAAATATGAAATATGTTATTGTTATGAAGAAAAAAGAAAAATGTAAGAATGAGAACTGAGAAGATCTATTCAGAGCAACACGACCTCTGAATGGCTCTTCGTCTCATCACTAGCATTTGCACATGTGTTGAATGAATCTGCGGCATACTTGCGCGAGGGTCGAACCGGGACCTCCGGGTTCACGGCGAGCTGTGCCAAGGACAGCGTTGCCAACATCTCCCGTCATATCTGTCACACAATTAGTATTTCATTGAATCAAAGACATGAAAAATATGAAATTCGAAAAAATCAACGTGTCATTTCTCTCCTCGCTCTTTCTCTCTCTCTCTCTCTCTCTCTCTCTCTCCTCTCTCTTTCTCTCTCGCTCTCTCGCTCTCTCGCTCTCTCTCTCTCTCTCTCTCTCTCTCTCTCTCTCTCTCTCTCTCTCTCTCTCTATTCTCTCTGGTCGTCAATAGGTGGCAGTGTCTCGTCGAATACTTTTTTACTTCAGCAAGTTCAGTTCTCCCGTTGGGCGCTAGATCGAGCTAGTATACCGTAAAAAACCATCCCATTTCATTTTTAAAGGAGATATCTCCATACAAGCGCACCTGTCGTTTGTTTTACTTACCGAAATAAAATATGAACATTTCTGCTGACTTTGTCATTCAGATTTTACCCCTTTAGTATACTTGCATTTTCTCTTTTCAGAATGAACATTTAATTTAAATGTAAATATAATAATGAAGTAATATTTGTCGTATTTCTGAGCGTAATTAATTCATTCTTTCGTAGAATTATTCATTTCATTTGTGTTTTGAAGGTGCACTTTGCTCTTTATTTACTTTTAATTACAATTTTATTACATTTTCCCCAGCGTGTTCTCGTTTAATTATTCAACTGGGTTTGCTGTTTTACTGTTGGAAGAAGACAGATTCTGAAAACTGAATTGGAATATCCGAGGGAATATCAAATAAAAATGGAGTAATAATATCGACTATGACTAGCCATTGTTATTGTTACCTGAATTGAAATGAGGAAAGAACCAACAACTATCGTACTGGGATAATACGCCTCGATCTATTCATAGTTCTCGGTATCGAACAAACAAGTTTCTAGAATAATTAAAAAATATTCATTATAAAATGCAGCGATCTGCAATAGCACTGCATGTCATGTGTTGGACATTGTTGCATTTGTTTAGCCACTTGGGATTACATAATCTCATCGAGCGGTAGCTGGACCCGATCCAATCGCTCCTAATTAAAGCGGATTAGTCAAATAATATTCCAGAATACAGTAATGACTCGACTACATCTGATAAGTGTTCAAATGCATGGCGGCTAACACAATATTAATTAATAATTACACATTTTATCAGTAATAAAATTTACATTTCTCTTAAATTTGAACCGCCCCGGTGGCTAAGTCAATTATCGCTAGCGGTTTTTGCAAACGTCCTTTCATCTATCATCACTTCATCGTTTCATTATCATCAGCTCATTCGTTCCCCCGTATAACCTAGCTGTTGGTGGGGTCGTTAAGCAACAATAAAAAAAAAAAGGAACATTGACAGAAAATCATATAAAATGATTAAACAAAAAACTAACAAATCTGTTGTGTTGTTAAGAAACCGACGTCTCACTCCTCAGTGTCTTGAGACCTTGTTTTCCGTCTAATAAGTGTGAAGAAAGTGTGGCTTTTAGTCCGAGGCTCGTGCGACTAGCTTCGCGGCTGTTGCCCGCACGATTCGCGGCGAAATAACGCGCGCACGTCCGGCCCGTTTCCATGGGAACTAGAGCCACAACATTTAGTACAACAATGGGAACAACCACTCCAAATAGGCTCAATACAACTAAATACACAGATTAGATTTTGAGATAACATTTTGGAGTGTAAAGGACTAGCTGATAAAATAGAGCCATGCAGAATCTTGAGAAAAGAGTTCTCGAGGTTCTGAGCGTCATCGTCGCTGGACAATGATTTATTTCAATTGCGTAGTCGAAGTCGTGGAACAGGTCAAGCAAGAACTAGAATTAAGAGAAAATGTTTTCAAGTTTCTTCAGAGTAGAGGTCGGCCATCATACTTGTTTATAACAGAACAGTTAACCTGTTTGAAAATAAAACTAAATAGAATTCACCTTGGTCGCTTGGCGCGGCGAATAACATACTTGGCCAAGACCAGCGACACCGTCTTGTGGATATTGTTATAGTTAGGTACTAATAATAATCTATTAGAATATTCTTGCATCAAATCTCGAGCTAGCTGCTATCTCGTGGCCCGAAATAAGATGGCTTCGAGCAATTAAAATCATTATAAAAAACTATTTATTTATAATATATGAGGATTTACCACGTTTGAAAGGTGTAGTTGCGTTACTTGTTGGAAATATAGACTTGAAAAAGAAATATTACTATTGTACGGAAGTTCTTTATTCTGGGATTGTACCAACATAACGGGGATTTGGTCGACCTTTCAAGCACAGCTCAGTTTGACCGTGGTCATTTTTAATCAGGAGTAATAATTGAGAGAACTATTCAGGGAATAAGGTCGTCAACCCTTACAGTCAGTCGGGATTTTTAAAATGTATTTTTAGATTTAGATCCACTGTAGTTGTCCTATGTATGTACGTACGTACGTCTACCTGAGAGCTTTGTTCTTGTAGATGGAAACATTTGAGTGAGAAAAAGGGAATTTCTGAGGTAGTTTTGGGTTTTTTGTCCGCAGGCAACAAACCACCCGGTTCTAGCAAGTTCGCTGTTTCGTATCCCGTTACCATGTGATGCTTTTAGAATAAAATATAATAGCGTAGCTAGACGAAATAAGCTTATTCAATAATTGCTGTATACAATTATAAATGTAGGTTTAGTTTATGTTTTGTGGTCTTCTTTCTTCTTATTTATTATCATCACGTTTTAGCTAATATAGATGAAAAGTATTGCTGCCTAATTGAGTTTAAAGCAATAAGTTTGAATTAAACTGATAATAAGGGAAGGAAATATAAGTACACTGAGATCTGATATATCTGTTCCGAGGCCCTTTAGATATGATTTGTTGTTGTTTAACGACCCCACCAACGACTGTGTTATTTGGGAGAGTGCAAGTTTATTGATGTGAGAAAATAGACATTTCGTCGAGGAAGTTATATGCGGACATTTGGAACGTGTTCAAATGAGTGTGCTAGAAATAAGAACAATATATAGTTATAAATGTTTCTTTTTAAAACTCTGTAAAGACAAGGGTGAAGTTCTTATAGCGATTTTGGCTTGGGTTTTTAATAATTTTCAGCGGAATGAGGTTAAATAGAATTTCGTTCCAAGAAAAAACGATGTATTGTCCATATTGCAGATCTTTATTTTGCGTATCGTCTGGCAACATCTTTAATACACTTGGCATTATTATCTGATGTTTTTCTCTGTGATCTGTGTGGATGGTTTATTTCTTTCCTCTCTTTCAACTCGACTTGCGTAGGCATGGCAACCTGGCTTGTATGCTTTGTCCTTTTCTATCTCTCTCTCTCTCGTTTGAACGAGGAAGGAAATATCACAGTGAGGTCCGCCATTTTGAAATCCCTCTACTACAAGCATTCATACTCCGACTGCAATGTAATATATTACATACTACTTAGTTGTCATGTTTTTTAAATTTTTATATTCACATTTATTTCTAGAATTGGTTGACGCATATTTACGCTGAAATGAAAGTAATTGGAGTAATAATGGCATCAAAAAGAAAATACTGTAAACATTGCAATATTAAAAATATATATTTCTATATAATCCATGATATATAGTATTATATCTAAAGATGTGAAAACATAGATTTTAGATCACGTACTACTATCTAACTAAGAATTATTACATGTTTTCCATCATTTGTATGAAGAATCGATAATTTACTTTGGTATATCTCCCTTTAAAGAAGACAAAAATAGGCACTATAGCTATTCTTCTAAAGCTCGAAAGTCAAAAATCTTTAGGAATTGATGAAAATCATGATTTTTATCACAAATATGCACAATCTGCCAATAAAAAGTGCTCAACTGTGGTACGGTATATCCCCTTTAATTGCACGGAATTGTACCATCCGACCGTTCTGCAACGTGTAAAAACATGAATATTGTCCACAAATCAAAACGACAATAACAGTTGTATTCATACGAGTCTAATTTACATTTTTGGGCATTCCCTGTAGGTGTTTCAATACCGTGTGATTAGTTTTAGTCTCCGTCGAAGCCCATTGATAGTCGAGCTACCCATCACCCCCGCTGGATCGCGTAAAGTAGACTCGCCCCGAACCTGTTCCAAGCTTCGTAGCAACCGCTCTGTCGCTTGGCCCAACTTGCGAGCTAGTACTTGCTGCATGTATTGACTGATCATGGGTTAACTTAAAACCTAGTTCAATGACTTGAAACATTAAATAGTGACAACTTATTCATAGAAATAAACGTGATAATGTACAACTGTGATTTATAACGTCGAATGCGAGTGAATTCAGTGAGAAAATCCTTCAGTGTCGTGGTAGGCTATAATGGTTTTCAGTGCGTATTAGTCTGCGTATTTACTTAATTGATGAAAATATCATTATAAAATAAAACGTAACAGTTATAAGGTAATATTGATGATTTGTAGTTTGCATGAATGATGAGTAAAGCTAGTATATTTGTGGAATCGCGTTGTGCAGCAAAAAGCGTCGAACATGGCAGTGCAAGCAGCAGTTCAGTGTTCGGGTAATGTGTGCGGCGATCGTACGCTTGGAAATATCGTCTCCGGCAAACAACCATTCTGATACAGATAATTTACAACAATAAGTCGAATACCACGACTACGTGTTACGCATATTTAACCAGCCGTTAAGCAAGTGTTTCTATCATAGAGTTCGGTGCGGAATTCATAACCTTACGTGAAAAAAAATATGGAAAGTGTTTCGATTATTTTGCGCTTCAATTTATTGAAATTGTTTCTAATCAATATTTGATCGTGTAGCAGTTTAAATCAGTGCTGTGGAATGCATTCAAAGTGTACGTAAACATATGTATTGAAAAACGATGGGTAACAAAAACCTGTACCGTATGAAACTCTGTTTAACCATACTAAGGGCACCTATTTATGGTAGGCCCCGACTTGCGATTGTGTCATTTAAAGTGATTTAAACTACTCGAATATTTAATATTATATTTTTTGTGTAGCTCCGAAGTACCAGGAAAGCCCGACTTGATATAAAACTATTGAAATAAATACATATTGCCAGCGTGGGGTGGACAGGTGTAATTTCGTTAGCGACATCCTGTTAGGCCTACACGCAAACCAGAAAACGTCTTCGTCCCACACTCAATAATTACTCGCGTTTTCAACACAAATATTCCAATAGTACGTTGTCCAAGGCAATTAGTTCCGAATAGACGGACTTGTGTTTCTGCTCAAAGTGTTGTTATCTCTCTAAGCTGTGTAATTGTGAGTTTGGCGTAACTTTTCAGCCTGTCGTCGATCTATGGCTTCGAAGTAGTTCGCCTATCCTTCAGTCAACACAGTGCGTGTTTTCTCGAGTGCATCAAGAACTGTCAAGACGGTGGCTTCTTCAAAGATTGAGATCTTCAGAGCCTTCGGGCCAATGAATCCCGGACAGTTTTCCACCAGGTAATTCATCCCTTGTATGTTCAATCAGGGGATAACTAACTACTGTACTTCACTGTTGGAACGGTTGCAGCACGTCGCTTACCGATACTCAGTATTATTACGGCAACATTAAACTGATCAGAAACGAATTTGAGAATCACTAGTGCGTACTTTTTGAAAAATTAAATTCGACGTTTTTATGTAGGCCTAGGCATTCGTTGATCTTTTTCAAACCTTTATGTAGGCGTTGTTTTTTAAAAGTGTGTATCATGGCGTAATAAAACTTCATTTCGATCATATTTGGTGGTCCGTTCTTTGTAGATAGATGTAAATAGTAATTGCAACTTGCATTTGAGACGTCGCTATGCCACAACATGTATAATATAATAACTATTCTGGTCTGCCATCTTTCTTTCAATTAGTTATAGATGGAAAACTCTGTTAGGTCGCTTATTTACTTCTATGGGAAGTTAATTAGGTATAACCGTGCAATGTAAAATAAAATCAATTATTACCAACAACAAACAAAACAACATACTTTTCCACTATCAAGAATAGGCCTTTTACCATAATAGAAAATGAATTAAAATTCTATCATAAAATCTGCCAGTGCAATAATTCCTTAATAGAATTTGTTTAATTTGTTTGTGAATTAATGCCACCCCCTGTACTTGGCCACACGCAGGTACGTTGGCCATCGCAAGTGTCCGGTAACTTCGGGCCGCAATCGACTGCAACAATATGGAAACTGTACAATCGGTTCATTTGGATCACGGCGGGTTGCCACCTCAATCGCAAATGTCATTCGCTCAGCGTACCTCACTGCACCGGTAAGAGTCTATTATTACTAGCGATAGATCGATACTATCGCACTTTAGGCCTACTCAAATCACGTGATCAGTGTTTACACGGGCTATTTTCATTGCTCATTAGGGGTCTTGTTCTTGCTCTTGAAGGGACTGCTTAGCGACCCCACTAACAACTAGGCTGTATGGGGTAAAGGAACTAGTTGTCTGCTACAAACAAACAATCACCATGGCAACCATCGTTCAGCGAGTTGAGTTGATTCCGTTACTTGCCTCGATTCGATGTCTTTGTTGCAAGTTTTACTTATACATTTAAATCTCTGTGAATTGAGAAGGAGGAAGTTTTCCGAATCAGTTCAAGAATAGGTAGTTCTGACAATTTGGTCCGTCCCAGATGAATGTCTCTCGTGGAATTGTGGGTCGATATCATCGATATAATAATAACATCGCTTTTATTTCCAAGCGATTTATTATACTCGTTCCGATAGTGACGCGAATAGGCACGACACAATATCTAGATGACAATACATCAGAGTTTGGTTGATCTAAGCTCGCTGACCATGGTAACCGAAGTGCCAGTATCAACGGGCTAAATGCTGAGGCTCTTGTATCGACAGCGAGAAGCTCGATTATTTATTCTCGATGCAACGACGTAAAGGGCACGGTAGCCAGCGGGTATCTTGCCAACTAGAATTAATTGAAAGTATTTGCAACTTCGCAAAATGGCAGCTCTTTCGTCTGTCCCGCATCGATTAAATGAAAGACTTGCCGATTTCGAAGTACAATAACGTCTTTCTGACATGACTCGTTTGATAGACCGTTCGCTGTACGCGACATCGACGTGGAAGTGTAACGTAAACATTGCGCGAGGAAGGTGTGTGATTGTCTTGCATGTGTATCCTGCTCGGTTTATCGCATGTGGGTGCATTACCAAGCCCGGCCCAATGAGCATTAACTAACCAGTATGTGTACACCAACACTCCTCAGCCAGTACCTGTAATTCACATTCTAGACCACTGGATGGAATCGTTAAGGTCATTTTTGTCTCTAGATAGAAATGAATATAAGTTTTTGAGCGATGTTGCCGTAAATTTGCATGCAACCTCTATGAGGTGTAGACGTGGACTCTGACGGGTTACGTGGCAACATGGCAGTGCTGGGTGCCGAGCGACGGTGCCGATGCGAGCAGTGCACGAAATGCAACGTCGCGCTCGTATTGTCAGGCAAGATCGAACATGAGAGTCATCATCTTTCTTCGGTTTCTGGTTTCAATGACTTTCAGTTTTTCGAGAATGGTTTGGTCTTGTGGTAGGGGGGGGGGGGTCGGAATTTTGTTTGTTTTTTTGATGTCCGATGGATTTGAGCGAGGCTGTATGCCCTCGCAGGCGACGTTATCGATTTTCCCGACTGCCGGCGCATCGAGAATGTGGCCCATTCATTGGTAATGGGTGTATAACTATGGCGAGGCCAGTAATAAGTTGAGGGTCTCGAACTCCTCGATCTGAGAACAGCCTCATTTCGTCGTCCGAGGTGGAAGTCTGTTTTCAAGCGCCGATAACGGTAGGCGACACAATGGCTCATTTCGACAATGTTTTGTCATGTTACACTTTTGTATTGCGAACCGTCTGTCAGGAGACCGGGGTTCGATTACCATCCCGACAGAAATGATCGTTTAAATGAAAGCGTGGATGGTTCCTTCATTAGTTCAGTTTCTTGAGAAACAGATCGACTGAAGAGTACGACTAAACAGGTTACACCTAAAATCTGATTGATTCCCCACCCTCCAGATATTTTACTTCAAATAATATGTTTACAGAATTTCTGTTTGTTTTTTCATCTCCCGTGGTTTGAAAACATCATTGTAAGGTTTCTTATAGACAGGTCTCATATTGATTTTCTCAATTTGCTTCGCTTTATTAATGTTCGAAGTTGATTACATTAGGCCTGCTATACAAAGGTGTATTGTTGCGTCGAGGTCGGTATACCGCCGATGTTTTGCCATAAGGGCCCAAGTAGGCTACCGTTTTATACATTCGAGGGACATGTATTCCTGACATTTTCCATTTACCTCCTGGGAGATACGCCTTTCTGTCAGATGATCTCGAAGCGTACAACTCAGATAGGCCCTTCAAACTACTAAACATCACTACCGGTATTCATTTGGCAGTTGACGAGATGGACCATTTTACAGACTTGGATCTCTCCAATTCATCACTGTAGAGATATGGCCTTTGGGTAAGAAAATACAAGGGACATTTTTACGAATGGCAATCAGCGACGTGATGTTCGAGTCAGCGTCGGCTTTTTGGTTTGGGCACATCGACAATTGGTTACTAGATAATGTTTTATATTGTTTCCGACTTTCCCACAAGATATAGTGATCTTTAGAACTACCTAATATCTTCAAACTGTTTCAAGCAAATACACTTCCTCATCCTTCTATCATCTTCATACTCTCCTCATTTGTGTTGTGGTCATCACGTAGGCGAACACACAACAGTTCTTCTTGCATTGCTCACTCGACAGCGTCAAGTCAGTCGGACACTGAACAATATGTTTTATCATCACCTTTGTTTCTCGCGACAATTTGCTCGCTTTATGCCACACCTTATACCAGCGAAACAACCGGTAAAAAACGGAATAAAATAATTAAATTAATCACGCAACGGTACACCGAAACAACTGAAAAGGGGTCCTTATAATGATACGATATTATGCATTAAGATAATAATTAATCGATCTTGTATTTTTATTTGAAGGCCAACATATTTATACAATGTTTCGACACTAGGAGTTTATTAATACTAAAAGATAATGAGGCTTGGCATGAAAAGAGCTATTATTTCGTGCGAAAAATCCTCACGGACCTCAAGATACATAAGTTATTCGTCATTATTATTATACACTCAAGCCATAACAGGCACTTGCACTTGGTATGACTTTCTCACGGGGTAGGCAATGAGGCCGTTCGTCCGCCGAGACCGGCCTTACCTTAAAATAACCTTAAAACTTGAAGCTGTTCTCTTCGTGCCCAACTTGAATAAAGTGAAATACATTTGAAATAATGTTTAAAAAATACTATCGTATCTAGAAACTGCAAGAAAATGTTCTGAATTTTGATCGTTGATATAAAAAGTAGGCCTTACAAATCAGTTGATCGTAGAGAATGACGAGCGTTTTACCTGAGAGAAGTAAAACAAACATAATACGTAAATAATTGGTGAAGATTATTTGATATGTACACTTCTTGATTTGAACATTTCGTTGGGCAGGGGTGTAGGTACTTGTATCCACGAACGAGGGTCCCAGACGACTGCAAGGGCCCAGTGGTCAACACACTGAACCGTCATTCAGTACACCGTGGTCGGGAGGTTTTCAACAAGCCACGACCGACTACTTCCCACCATCCAAAACACCTATAACCTTTCATCTCACAGCCGCCCCGGTGGCCAAGTCAACTATCACACTGCGGGAGAAACTAGAGTCGTCCTTTCACCTATACCATCACTTCATAGTTTCATCATCACCCGCTCATTCGTACCCCCGTGTAAGCTAGCTGTTGGTGGGGTCGTTAAGCAGCATTAAATGAAACATCAGTAGATCGCGGCCATCAGCATAACGTGAATATACAGTTCGTATTCCAAGTGCCACGCCATTTTGTCATCCTTGACGTAGTCTGGCGGAATCCCGACCCACACGTGACTTGTGTGCTCCTCTTGTCGGTGTCTGCACAATGAGCGGGTACTGTGCAAGTCTTCACTCGATGTCGGGGGGGTAGTCGTTGACGCGTAGACGTCTTCGAATGTGAAATAAAACATTATTCTTACTTGATCAGCTCAGAATAACAATATATATATATATATATATATACATTTGTATACATTTATATAGGCATACATATAATATATACACATATATGTATATATATATATATAGGCCTATCTCCACACGCACCCAGAACATGCCTCAAGCGTATTATACCCAGTGTATTGGCAAATGTATGCTAACAGTTTTGATAACGATGTTGCAGTATATCCAAGAAGACTGTGCCTCGAAATAATATTTTGATATGAAACAATTATATGTTTGCAATTGGTTATTATGTTCATTTCTCTAACGAGAATATCCGGCAGCCATGTCGGTATTTCGCTATCGGCGTGTTGGTAATCCACGGTGCCGGGTTCTGTCCAATGCAATCTGAAGCAAGCGATCGTAAGAAACTATCTCCTAATGGGGACCAAACATGTTCAGTGTCAACCCAACATATAAACGATCGCAGGGACTTCCGGTTGAACCTTAATGCCAGTCTTGGTCAGAAAGGTGGTGACTTTCTGGCCAAAATCTTTACTCAATTTTGAACCAAGAACGAGCCATCAGAATAAGTAATAATTTGAAGAAAATGGCTGCCAGAGCCTCAATGACTGCTTCCTCTCGGTTACCGGCACATAGCTTCTATCAGAATATCAGAGCCCAATCGTCCATGATTGAATCTATTTGCTTATAAATGTTCTTTAAACAAAAGCCTATGCCATGGCAGGCCTATACATGGTTGCCGTTCGACACATAGTAACAATCCCACATGAATGGTTAGGAAAGAATGACGGTAGAGAATAATCAGAAAGTATCCGTGTAGAAGCAGTAAGATGAAAATGATGCTCTGAATGTGTGTCTCGACTCTGTCTAGTATTGGAAATGTGATGGGGATAAATGAAGTAATATACCAGCAGGCCTCATGTAGCCAGTGAACGATAATCATCATTTGTACACATTGGAATACTTTTTCCTGACAACAAACAAACAGTGTTATCTGTAAACACACAGTTGTTTATCTGTGTATTGTCCTTGGGTCAGATCACAACACCGTGTGCCGCATACAGTCGATGTGGCCACTGGCGTCACTCGAGGCGGCCACTGGCGTCACTCGAGGCGCTTACAAAAATAGAGACATTCTCGAGCTGAAATCCGGTGTACACTTGACGTGAAATCCGTATGAAATCCCATCACTTGAAATCCCCTTGAAATCACTTGAAATCTGGTATACACCAAATTTGCGAGTTGTAAACCCTTCGGAAATTCACGTTCACCAATTTTTTCCATGCTCAAAAACCACGTAATTGAATGAAAAGTGCACATCTCCAAGATAACGTTATGATTCTACTTCTCTGAATTCAATCAGATTCAAGTTGATATATAAAGAATGCGATATGAAAAGAAAATGTCATATTGATGAGAGGGCATACAATTATCTTGGAGATGTGAACTTTTCATTCAATTACACTGGTTTTTGATCATGAAGACATGGTACAGGTAAATTTGTCTATATTTGTGCAGTTCGCTCAGCGCTTGTTAGGCCTGTGTTTCTTGCCACTTTGTCTCCACTGTTATCCTACACTGTTGTGTTAGTGGACGAAATGCCATCGCAGAGCTAAATACCTTGGCAACATGTCCTCTCCGGCATCCGATGATACATGTTGTGTTTAACGACGCTCTGTGATGATGAGCAGGACCTATAGACTACAGAGGGGCGAACCGAGGCCCGATATGCCCCTCATCTCCCTCTTGAGGTGACCTGGAGACCGTGTGGTCCAAGTCTTATTGCCAGGCCTGGAAATGTACTCGCTTCCAGATCTAGCTCTTTGGCCTATTGTCACCATGATGCATGCCAGCTCCGTGTTCGCTGCTCTCGAGCTAGTCCATGTCACGTGGGCAACATTTGATGTTTATTCAAATACTGCTGAGAACACTTTCAGAGACACGCGAATAGAATAGCGATTGGCCACGCAAGCGGTTCGATCGGACGTCTCGCCCGGCAGCCGACAACAACAGGCGTGACTTGGCGGATCGGAAGATTTAAAATTTAAATCGAACTCTGTGCAGTCGTCAATCTGTTTGTGCAATGTTGCAACCGTGTCGTGTGAGATGGCGGTCGTCTCTTGCCGAGAGAGAGAGAGAGAGAGAGAGAGAGAGAGAGAGAGAGAGAGAGAGAGAGAGAGAGAGAGAGAGAGAGAGAGAGAGAGAGAGAGAGAGAGAGAGAGAGAGAGAGAGAGAGAGAGAGAGAGAGAGAGAGAGAGAGAGAGAGAGAGAGAGAGAGAGAGAGAGAGAGAGAGAGAGAGAGAGAGAGCAGCCATCTTGGCCATCTCGCCATGCGGTCGGAGGTTTACCTGCCTCACACTTGTCTTGTTTACATATTTCAGAAGACCGAATGTCTTGTGTTCTAACGGTTCCAACTGCAAGCCGGGGACTAGTTCTCTCGTGTTCTTGAACCACGGTCATTGAATGAAAAGTAGCCTATATCAACCCTAAGAGAATTGTGTGCTCTTTAATCAATATGGCATTCTATTCATTGAGATTCAATCAGTTTTAAGATGATACCATTGATAATACGTCAATGAATTGCATCACTTTCTTGGTATTCAATGACTTATTATCTCAGTGCACACAAATAGAATGTCAGATTAATTAAATTGCATGAAATGATCTCGGAGATGATATACCTTTTATTCAATTACACTGGTTGGTGAAAATGAAGAAAAATATTAAAAATGAATATTTTTCTATTTTCATAAGCACCGTGCCTGTACCCCCTTAATCTCGCTGTTGGCTGTCATTTATCTACTATCTCTTCCACCTTGGATGGACTAATGTTTTATAATGAATATAATAAACTGTTCCAACTATCTATACGTAATTCAAATACCATTATAAAGCGTTGAATGATTCGTGACAGCAAAATATATTTACAATTAATTTAATGTTTCTGTAGTAGGGCTATTGTTTCAATAATCAACTTTAATTGAATGACGTAGTGGCCTATATTTTATTCAATATTATTGTTGTTACACGATGCATAGTGGGTGAGCAATATCCGGCCCACAGGTCTACCAGGGAGGTGAGGGCCACATCACCTGTCGCCTGGACAGCGTGGCCGCCCTCGGTAGCTCAGTCAGCTGCAGTCACCGTTGGGCGTGGATTCGAGTCCCGCATAAGGCATGTTTTTTATCAACACTTCATAGTTGCATTACCACCTGCTCATTCGTACCCCCGTATAACCTAGCTGTTGGTGGGACTCATCAACAAGTCAAGGTGTTAGACCGTTCCACTTCAGCCGTCTAGTAGTACTCTAGTCATTCACGTGCAGTATATTGGCTTAGCGCGATACTATTCACATCTGAATGTGACCGTGATCTGGGATCGAACGCGGGACATCTCCGCTGAGGGGTCCTTTCTAGAACTGGAGCAGTGTAATAACAATAAATACCCCCCCCCCCCCCCCCCCAGACCGAGCGCAGCTGAAACTGTTGGTAGACGAGGTCGGAGCATTTCTCGTGCCGTCATCTCGGACACGAATGCGAATTCGTACCTGATCGCTGATCGCAGTAATACTATGTTCGAAACCAAGGTGAAGGGAGTAGACCACTAGACTTACAAGGGAACATATGCCATTCACTTTCGTCTTCTATGTTGACCATGCGATCTGTAAACTTGCAAACTAATCTTGTAAATAATCAAGTAAAAAAAACCGACCTAGAGTAGTTTCGTTGAATGCTAGACTGTATAATTATAATGATATGTACATGTGTTGATAACGTAATCGTGTAGATTAGGCTCTGCTTGCAAGTGATACGGTCACTATGGTACGGTAACTTGATTCACGGGGTAAAGCTGATCGGGTGGATCGCTCTTGCTTGCAGCACTGCCATGCACTTCAGTCCTCAACTTGGCTGTGTTGAACGAATGTCATATTCTTCCCTGTACATGTGTGTGTATTATAGTGAATGCGTTGGAGGGTGATTGTGAGATTGACAAGATGAAGCTGGCATTGTGCTCGAGAGCTATTCCTGTTGGCAGCGTCCTCCTGGTAGGCGATCACCCCCATGTGAGGGTGGGGGGGGGGGGCTCCTATCCCACTGGGACGCAAGGTCAGACTAGCTTCACGTTCACTCAGTTAATCAGATTCGAAATACGGTCAACATTTTTATACATTCGTGGCGGAAAATTTAAAAAATATGGAGGCCTGCAAATTTTCATTTTTTTGTTTGATTATGCGAAATGAGCTAAATAGTTATAACTTAGATACCATCTTGAAGGTGTAGAAAATATCTGTTTCCTTCGATTAGCAATTCTAATATCACATACTGCTTGAAAGACACCACAAAAACTGCGATTCCGCTAACTCGCCTCGCTGCCATGGACGCTTGCACATGTGGCCGCTCCACCTTCAACTCGGTTTAACTGTATCACACGAATCTAGCTTGCGAGCGCGGGAGGAGAGAGTGAGGGCAGGTAGAGGGGGGGGGGGGGGAGACTGGAACTGGGCCAGGGCGCCCGATGTAAATATCTCGCTGGACGTAACAATCGACTGTTCTCAGGATGAGGGCAATGGCAAACAAAGATGAGATAAAACTAATTACGTATCTCGGCTGATATGAGAAAATACACACATAAAGCTTGAATGTACATTCATTGCTAGGATGGTCATTTGAATACTCAGTTCAGAGATTAAAGAGGCTTTAGACAATTCGATCGCCACGAAATAAGAACAACTTTCACAAACTGGCTGCAGACAGAAATATGAGCTCTCCTGGAAGATGTAGTTGCGTCTCTGATCGTAAACAAATTCCTGATGAATACCCTGAGACATTTCTAAAACTCTGGCAATAGCTTCAGAAATAAATAGACCAATATGTTCTCTCGACTTCTCTCTGTACCGTGCCCGTCTCGATAACTCGAGGTCCGGGGTTCGCTCCCCGACGGCATCCTCATGACGGTGATTGTGTTGGGGAGTGTACCTAGACACTCTGTTCCTGGAGAGTATCTCTGATTGATTGCCTTCTTGAAACGTCCAAGAGATAGGAGACACTCGATCAGGTCCCGATCGGCCGTCCCCCCATCCCACACCACTACCGGCCGGGTGGTTCGGACCTCCGAGACACGACGCGAGATCTATCAGATACGTGGACTTGATCGCACATTGTAGGTCAGTTATATGTTCTCCGAATTATCGAGCCTATCGCCATGATCGAGTCGCGAAACGCCCGCACGCTCATGGTATGGGATATGTCGGAATACGAGTGGTCTCGTGAGCCACCCTTGCAGAACGCCATATAAGAAGAGGGAGAAGCATTAGTTCCTCTGACAAAGCCTTACACACCCGTCATATGTAAATGTATCCTGGAAAGAAGACGGAGCGAACCGTCCGCGCGCCAGTGGTGTTCGATCGGGGGGGCGGTCGATGTGAACCGTCGTCGTGTATCGATATAAGCAGAACTATATCAAAAACTCGATTTTCTTCCAGTTCTATAAACTGTAACCTTTTTCTCGGAGTGGGCGGATGTGTTGCTCGCGCATGACAGTTTATTTATTTATATTGGGTCCAAACGACGCACTTTCATGGCGTCGGTATGAAGATGAGACAGAAGTTTATTTGATCAAGTTTTGGGTAGGGTGATGGGAAGGACACGGTCGTGACCTGATGCTAACAACCGAGGGAAACCACGGAAAACCGGAAGAAAAGTGTTCTCTTATACGCGCTGAAACTTGTAAACAAACTCGTAGAGAATGTACAAATACGAACTCGACATTCAGTTCATGAGAAAATAGCGGTGAAATATACCTAGATTGAAATATAATTTTGGAAATGATTATTTTGTGTGTTTGATCGTAATTGAACTCGTGTTGACATTGAATGATTTTGATTCGTTTTTTGTGGTGTTGATTGATGTGTGGAATAATAGCAGCCTTTTTATTGAACTTAATTGATAGCCTAATTGTGCGTTGTTTTGTCAGATTTTCGGCTGTTGGAAATTATTTAACGATCCGCTGCGAGTTGTTGTTTATTTTTGATTTTTTTTTCCACACGACGTATAAGAGAACGCGACTGAACACTTCGTTATAATGTTGTTTTTAATTTGAAACAAAATAATAGGGGATTCTTGATAGAGGCTAAAGGCGTACCGTAGCATAAATTATTATCATCAATTATTTCATTATTAATTTAATTATTTCTCAATATCTGAACGGACAATATTTCAACAAAATCTAAGAAAATCTTGATTTTCTTTCTAGGTTCAGCAAAAGCCAGTTCAAGATGAAAGCAAGTAGGGTCTACATACTAATTGTTGTAATGATGTAGGCCTACTACAGTATAAACAAGACCTTCCTTCAGCAGTTCATAATTCCCTCAAAGAGTGTTGTCTGTTTGTCTTCCTGTTTGTCGTATTCCCATGGAGATCAGAGAGATGATTTGATCAGTTTCATAACTCCGTTCCGCTCTGATTGACATCGCCGCCGACGGTGCGTTGACCCAAGAGCGACCCAAACTGCCAACACGTTGCGACCAACGAAAAGGACAGGTTTTTGCATTCAATTTGGTCGAGCTCGAAACCGGTTCACTTCCAAACGAAATTCTATCTTCCTAATCCCCCCATATGAGAGACGAAGGTTCCGAGCGACCGTCCCCTAATACCACACAGCACTAGCGCTCGGGTGGTTCGCGTCTTCATCTCTCGTTGAATACTACTAATATGTACTTGCATCCACGATAGGCTTAAAGTTCCGAGCGACCGTCCCCTAATACCACACAGCACTAGCGCACGGGTGGTTCGCGCCAGCTTTATCCTGTTCCTAGAAGAAATGCCACTTCTGATCTGACCATAAAAACGAACGTGCCAAAAGAAAAGAAAGAAATTTGTTCGGGTCACAAACAAGTATTAAAACCCTGTTGGTCCCGAGTGTAAGATGCATTCCAATCGTGACCTTTGACACAAGCATGCACAATGACTGCCGCAATTATGCCATTCTATTTCTGCCAAGGTTGCAATCCCACATGCAATAAGGGCTAGATTCGCGGGAAACAAGCAGAGAAACGACTCATTGACGTTATAGCGAACGTTATTGAATGCATTTGAAACACGGTATTTCGTTGTTGTCTCGAAGCGATTGAAGTATTCTAGGGTCTCATCCCTGTACGCTGCAAGTGTATACAGGAGTAGTTGGAAGTCACGTGATGCTCGGCCGATAATGCAGTCCATGATGTTGATTCAGGCGAGTGCATGGAGGCAACCAGCCGTACGAAGCCAGAACGACGGATCAATTATGCTGCATTGCTATTAATTCATACCATTCTTGTTCTGCCAGTGCTTTATAAACCGACAGTCATTAATCCAGTTTTAATTTCTCTGTAGTTGAATGAAATTGAACTATCCCTTTCTTCTACTTACCTTGCTTATTAAATCAGGTATTTATTGTTGTGAGAGGTGACGGCTCGAACCACCCGAGCGCTCGTGTGCGGGAATAGGAGGGGACGGTCGATCAAGCAATATAATGTCAGACGTTAGCGCAGTGAACCGTCATTCGGAGACCGCGCTTCGATTCCCGCCTTGGCCGACCGTCCTGACTGACATTAGTAGACGGTAAAACGATCCTACCTTCCGTCTTGAGCCTCAGTGATCGGGAAGCTCCGATATTGTTGCAAGAAAGGTTGTGTGTCCAGTATTGCTCGCCTACACGCCCACCTTGGTTACGGCTCACACCTAGTTACGACCGCCCAGACACAACCCGGGCTCGATCCCACGACCCATCGTTCAGAGCCTACACCGTTCATCCCTGATCCAACTTTCTCGTGTTCTTTAGTGTGTTTTTCACCTGAAATATTTCTAAGTTCCAACGAAGAATTCGTTTCCTCCAACATCACGTACCCTCTCGGTTCTGTACACCGAGTTGCTCACTTGTTGCGCCCGTCTCCCCTATGGCTCAGCACTATCGCGCGGGTGGTTCGCTCCGTCACAATGACACACTGTTGCTTCAATTGAAAGTGAGTGATTTGTCTTCACATCTTCAGCTTTGGCTTGTCAAGTCAAGGCCGCTGACGCGTTCTCCCAGATAGCCTAGCTGTTGGTGGGGTCTAGGGATGTCTGCAGACCCAGTATCCGATGAAAGTGGCCAATAAAGCCGTCGCCTTGTTGTGTAACCATGGGCGACCGGTACGTGCTAACAATTACAGTCCTTGTTATTATTATTGTTCTTATCCGCAGAACCTGTTTATTGTTAGTTATTATCGTAGCGGGCTTCTCTTCGTGTCATTGCTGTTTGTTTTACGACCCCATCACCGGCGACTTGTGTCGTGTTTCAACTAATTGCTCGTGAGTCGGTCTTGCATGGAATAGCCTACCTACGTCACAAGTCAGGAGCGTCTACCTCACAGGCACGTCTCATCATAGAATCAACAGCTCTTCAATCATTTAACAATTTTCAGTCAATGCCATTTGAATTTTTTTTTCAATGTTGCTTAACGACCCCACCAACAGCTAGGTTATACGGGGGTACGAATGAGCGGATGGTAATGACACGATGACGTGAGTAACCAGCTCTTTCAGTGAATATTGCCCAATCAGAATCCTCGCCTATAGGACGTGGCTTTACGCTCGAAAACACCTTCGTATTCCAAACATTTTAATTTGAATAGTTAATTCAGGGCAAAGAGATTTCACACGAAATAACATGCAGAATACACACATAATCTATTCGAGATATAATCTATTTGCGCGCGGATTAAAAGCTAAGAAAAGCACCGTTTCCCCTCGTCCTATTAACTAATTGGATTTCAAGTCTTGTGTCGGCCTTGTCCAGGTTTAAGGTATCGATCTCACCCAGGGTCTGACTCTTTCTCCCAGAAACTAGAGTACAACGATATTCATTTTCCTGAAACTAGAAATCATCCTCTCAATATCACAATCAATCTGTTAAAGGACCCGCCCTTTTTCTGACTCGTGACGTGGGCGTCACTCGAGTCTGTTTGTTTCTAGACGCAAGCCGTCATGAGGACAAGAAAATAATTATAACTTGTGAAATTATAATAATAATAATATTCTTCATTGTCAGTTATATGATTTTACATGGTAAAATATTTGAAAGGTCATTAACTTAACTTATAAAGTACTTGAAATCAAAATTAATCTAAATTGAAATGTTATCACATGAAGTATCGTATCTAAGTTGATATTCTGAATCAAAATTTTGTCTTGAGTAATGAAATCCAAAATTCTGGTTTTTATATCTAATTTGGAAAAGTTTCTGTTAAAAAAGAGTGTACGCGGTATAATAACATCAAGATATTAAAAATTCTTTTAATTTACTTTTAAAAGCTGGACCTGATGATTGTTTCAAGAATGTAGGCAAGTGGTTATATAATTTAGGATTATATAATTCAGATGATGATTTCTATAGTTTTCCCTAAAATTAGGGAAGTGAATATTGAGATTATAGATTCAGGTTGTAATGTCCTATGAAGAAAAGGTCGTTGTCTAGCTCGCATGACAAATAGGAGTTTACCCGTGAATGTAGGCAACAAATGACACAGCGACGACGATCTAGGCAGGCTTGAACCTCCCGGGCGCTAGTGGTGTGGGATAGGGGAGACTGGGTCTTATTAGATATCAGCCCACTTGACTGGATGTTGCGTTTTGTCCACTGTCTACAGGACATATAAACGATCGCAGTCACTTCCCGGATGCATATATCCCATTGAAACTGCTTCACACCGTGCAGAGAAGTATCTTCGAATGCTTTCGGTAGGCCTACGCTGTGAGGTAAAAACCTGTGGCTCTAAGCGAGTTAACATCTGTAAGTTCGATTAGGTCAATTCGAGAAGAACTACTTCTGAGAAAATGTCGCCAGCCCAACCATCTTGTATGATGTCATATGTACCCACACTTGAAGGTTCCGAGCGACCGTCCCACGCGTCCTACACCACTAACGCACGGACGGTTCGCTCTGGCAGTTTGGCACGGATCTACCAGTCCGTCGTGCCTAAGAAAGGTCTTGTTTTGAGGTTTCTGAGGTTTGGACGAGTCGTCACAGTAACCTACCGAGATAATGACAGGTAGTGTTCGAGCGGAGAGGCCGTGTGCAAGTTATTTATTACTTCCGCCGGGTGTACTCGGTACTTCCAAGCGAGAGGAATATTCATATCGCATCGAGCCTCGTTACAGCCAGCGTGAGGAGTTCGAGTACTAATGCGCTGCTCGTTGAAGGCTTGGAGGGGTCCAGTTCGAGTCTCGTTCCAAGTCGATTTCAGGCACTAGCAATACAACATTCCAACTTCGAATAGATACAATGCGCTACCTTTTAGTATAGGGAAGGAATAAATACAAAGGAATAAATAGAAATGAGTGAAGGGCGTGTTCATTCTTCTATTTATCAAGTTACCTCATGTTGAATCTCCTTGAAGTTGTTGTTACGGTATCTAGATGAGGCCTACTTGATTGAGATCAATACATGTGCGAGTGTTTCACATTCAGAGAGCCGCGTGGACTCGGGCAGTAGCATGATATGTAACCAAGGGTGATCCCTGATAGTGCTGAAGTGAGATGCTTGTTTGGCGTGGAGGAGAACGGAGTAAACAACGGTCGGAAGTCGCGGTCGACCGCGTTCAGCCAGCCAGGCAGAGTGCAGGTATTAATGAGACGGAGTATTGTGCTCACGACAACTTATTACGCGGGCATCACGATCACGTTGATTCGTCATCTCTCTCTCTCTCTCTCTCTCTCTCTCTTGCATGTACGAATTGTGTCCAGTAAATGTAGCTAACTATTGGGATAATTATTAAAAAGTACATCGTACTTTGTTCGTTGGTGTGCCCTTCTCCCCCCCCCTCTCTCTCTCGCTCTCTCTCTCTCTCTCTCGCTCTCTCGCTCTCTCTCTGGTCGAGATGACGAAACAGCTTTTGTGCGGCGTAGAAGTTTCTCATTCCCGTTACTTCAGTTCTGTGTGAACGAGGAACGTAAACACATGGACCTCATGTCACGCTTCGTTTACTCGGGTTTTTGGAGATCGATGGAATATTTGGTAGTCTAATTCAACCCCTGCGACCATATGTACACGCCAAATGCTAACGTCAAATTCATTATAATTTCCACTTTTCTTCCATTCTTTATTGGATGAATTAGTAAGACCATTTAGAAGCGGCACTTATTGGCTTTTCTAAGACTGATAAATTCTGCTTCTGTGTCAACTGAATGCTTTAAAATACTCTACTTTTTGATTAGTTATGATTTTTTGCTCCTTAACGACTCCACCAACAGAAATGTTCTATGGGCGGGTTGCCTTATGCGGGAACCGAACCCGTGACCGTCTGCAATCAGCTTGAAATGTTGTCACGCTGAACCTACACCGTGCGGGCAGCGCAGTTTCGACCACCTCTGGCTGCGTTTGACGTCACTGATAAGGG
Organism: Brachyptera putata; assembly: GCA_907164805.1. Taxonomy (NCBI): domain Eukaryota; kingdom Metazoa; phylum Arthropoda; class Insecta; order Plecoptera; family Taeniopterygidae; genus Brachyptera; species Brachyptera putata. The sequence goes on from OU015467.1 coordinate 32,762,675, forward strand.
GCTGTATAAACAGTAGCTGGAAATCGTAATATTTGTGCAGATATTCTTGGTTCTGTGGTCTAATTGAGAAGAAATAACCTGAACCTTGACCCTGCACCAACTCGCAGCTCAAAATACTGGCTACCGGTACGATACGTTCTTCCATTAGGCCCGATATTTCATAGTTTATAATATATTCAATGATATTTTAGCGTGCAGTAATGGTGGATACCCTTCAATTGACCTTTGTGTTGATTCAAGTTGTAGATGTATTTGAAGGGTCGAACCCCCTCGCGCCAGTGTTGTGGTGTCGCTCGGAGGTCCTGATCTGATCGCCTACATTCGACCGCGTGCCTGCGGCGGGCACTGAACCCGGGCCTCTGCATGCGAGAGAGAGAGAGAGAGAGAGAGAGGACCGAAGGTGGAGACGGACTATGGCAACTGCATCATCCCCAGGCTGTTGAGTTGACGTTTCCTCCCCTCACAGAAGTTGTAAACGTTTCGAACGGTCCGACTCGGGGCCAGATGCTTATTTCATTCGAGTGATCTTTTCGCAGTCATTTCACATTTCCGCTGTCTATATGCCCCAAAGCTGTATGGTGTGCCCAGTGGCGTAGCCATATCTCCCCATCTCGCACTATGGGCGAGCGGGTGGTTCGAGCCCTCGTCTCGGCTCTAAGGCCGCGTGGTTCGGTTGTTTCAACTCCTTATAAGCGTCAGAAACCATCACGCTTTATACAATGATCTCATGACTCGCGCCTACGTCATCACAGCATGCACTGGGGAGGATGACGGCTGGAAACACCCGCGCGTTAGTCGGGTGGGGTGGGGGAACCCAAGTACGTGTACCTTCATATCTGTGAAGCTTGCTCAGATGTTGGCTACACTTGCTGACGCATCAAATGTTAGCCCATGGATGCGAATATGCTGCCGCTAATTATTGCACAAACTTGTTTTATATTGGGTTTATCGACGCACTGTAATGATAGCGCAGATCTAATGGCGTCGGATGGATGATTAATGAGATGATGTGATGAAGTGGATGGGAAGGAAGCGGTCGTGGCCGAACCATCCCTGCATTAGTCTAGACTACAGAGGGAAACCACGAAGAACCCCTCGCCTCCCGGACCACATGAAGCGAGCGCTGAATGCGGCATTTAGTGTAGGTTAGTTCAGGCGACAGTCCCTAAGCTAGGGCTGGAGCTAGGGCTAGGGCCGGGGCTAAGGCTGGAGCTAGGGCTGGAGCTAGGGCTGGGGCTAGGGCTGGAGCTAGGGCTGGAGCTAGGGCTGGAGCTAGGGCTGGAGCTAGGGCACTGGAGTGCGGTCCACCGGTCGACTGCATCCACACTGCCAGGTCTTCCCGTATCCCGTCCTCCGGGACCCCGGGATCAATACTGCTGCCGTGCCTCTGTCTCTCTCTCTCTGTCTCTGTCTCTCTCTGGCCGCGGCGGGAAATGTTGCGTCATGAGTGAGACGAGAAATGTGATGTTTTGTGCCGCTGTTGGTGTGCTGGGACTTAGTTCGACTTAGACCGATGCAATTACCTCCCTTCAATGAAACAAACACATAACTTGTAGGCCTAATTGGGGCAAGTTTTTCTCGGTTCAGATTACAGTCTTGTGTAGAAGAAAACCCATGCATGCGTGTACAAACTCATCTTTCTTCTCTCAATCGCAATAACCCACTCTCTCTCTCTCTCTCTCTCTCTCTCTCTCTCTTTCTTCTCTATCTCTCTCTCACTCATTGTACTACGGCCACCATCTTCTGTGTTGTCTCCCGCCAGTCTAATCTGGTATCGCCATCTCGCTCTCGCACTAGTGGTGTTTTCCTTGTCGCGCGCATTGTTGACTCACTCCATTGTGTGTGATCATGCGCAGCATCCTCTCTCTCTCTCTCTCTCTCTCTCTCTCTCTCTTGGAACAACAAACTCTCTAATTCGAGATAGAGCAGAAGGTCGTCCAGCAACGTAGCAAACACAAATGTCTTCATTATATTATGTCAAGGTTTGATCAAGTTTCGCGCCGAGGTTTATGATGAGAAACGCAACTGCGTCTTTCGAAAGCGTTAAATCAATGAAATTGCAGTGATTTGTAGGTATTTACTGATTTGTTGACAGTTGTCAAGTTGATAGACGCCCTTACTTCGTGAATACAAACAAGTATGTGCGAACGCTTTTTTTCGATGGACTCGAGTAATAATACTTTTAACAACATAGTCTGTCTAATTGTGAAAGAACCGAGTTCTTGTGAGTCCGCCGTTTGACATGCACAGTTATTCTGTAATAAACGCTTCTACGTTTCCCTTCATTGTTCACTAATAACGATACCGTCAAGTAGAGGAAAAAACGACATTCAAATTAAGAATTCCACTGGTTATTTGCTAAAAATATATTCTTTGATATTTTAATTATAAATTGAAACCTCTTCTCTCCCTCTCACTTCCTCTCACTCCCTCTCACTCCCGTCTTCTCGTCTAATGGTCGGGTTTCCCGCGTTGATTCTTGTCGTTCCAGACGTATTGTCTTTCTCTCTCGGTCGCCTTACACCCGAATCGGCCCTCTCGCAATTAACCTTTCCCCCTCCCCCCTGGTTCCAGCACCGCGATCTAATGTCACAGTGAACAGCGAGTAGGAGTATTGTTTCTAGAACAGCTGAGCCCGTGCCCTCGCTCTGGGCCCTACGCCTGATTGCAAGACTTAGGGGTTCCCGTGCCTATATCCAGGCATGGATCTAGAGACCGTGTCCGCTCCCGAGTCAGGGTCCCGGCTTATATCTTACGTCCGGTATTCAGCATTCAGCAGAGGATGCCTCTCAATAGTTACAGTCATGTATTTCAGAAAGAACACTGTATTGTATCATTTCTAGGTATTCTAATAGAACATATTTATATATTTTCCTTCTGAATGTCTCCTAATAACTCGTTGGATACGTGTGTGTATCTATAAGTCGGTCTCACTGCTGCCACGGCGTGCACGTGTCTGCTGCCACGTGCAGGTGCTGTAGCCGTGTCAGCTGCAGTCACGGCCGCGAGAGATGAGGGCTGGGATCGGAACCGTCATCTCGCGGCAATAGAACTTCATAGACAAAGTATTTTGTGATACTCGATCGGTAGCAAAGGCTTTCCGAAATTATTTTCATCTGATTTATATATTCAATATTTTCAATTTTTCCATATCCGTTTCCCTATATTTTAATTGTTGAATAATGTGAGTACGGTATGATAATCTTTTTATCTCCCTTCAAACAGTTTCTAATGGAATAAAACCTGCGCAAACATCTGATATATGATTAAATAATGGGGATGCAATATCTGAAATTGTTTTCCGGTTTTCGTTTTGTAGACTTGTCAATACGCCTTGTGGAACTCAATAATGCTCCTTTCTCCGTAACTCGGAGATCCTGATCGTCGCGGGTCTATTTGGTCCAGCACAGATCACAGACTCTGTCTGCCTTGGGCCTGGCGTTACATCTTCGACAACTCTGTAGAGAACTCATGAGTTTAACGACGCACTGTAATGATAGCGAAGATCTATTAGGGGTGTACGCCAATAGATCTTCGCTATCATTGCAGTGCGTCGTTAAAACCAATATATATTTATACCGAGGATAAATTGTTTGAACTTTATCAATAGATTGTTATTCCAGTTTCATATTTAGGGAAGTTTAATTTGTTCGTTAAAAGTTGATCTACTGCTAACTTGTCATCTCCCTTGATCATTGATCAACTGTTTCTTATTTATGAACGAATGTCGTGTTGACATTTCATATTGCTGGATGATGGTGTCTTTGGAGAATGCAATGAGGATATAACTGAAGTAATGTTCTGATATCGTCAGGACTTGGCCCCCCCCCCCCCATACAGCTGCCCCGAGGGCTTTGAAACTTTGTTACAAATCGCGCCAGTCAAAACTTTAAAATCATGTGTAAAACTTGTGGAAAGAGTGGCCTAGCTATCAGGATAAGCTACTGACCGTATGAGAACTCCCTGGCTCATAACCCGTGCCTTGCAGGTACCCGGTGAGAAGTGACTCGAGTCGTCTGCCGTGGCTGGAGCACCGTGCTTGTCCACGATCCAGTGCAATCGGATCAACTCCAACACAATTTCATGCTCTTTGAATAATTAACATTCTATTTTTGTGAATTCAATCAGTTTCAAGATGATACGTCAATGAATCACATTCTTGTTATTCATTGACGTATTATCTTGAAACTGATTGAATTCAGGAAAATATGATGTCATATCAATTGAAGATCGTAAAATTATCTTGGAGTTGATACACTTCTGATTCAATCACACTGATTCGTGAGCATTGGGAAAAACAGTAAAGATGAATTTCTCTAGATGTGTATAAGCACCGTGTATGTACCGTGTATTATGCTCAAATCGATACAAAGTATCTAAATCTGTATTCGATATAGCCCCTACTCTCCTACACTGTGCGTTTATTTCCAGTTCGCTCTTGTAGGCTACAGTGGATGAGGCTCAGTCCGTTCTCCGGTCGTTCTTATAACGGCAATCACATGTCGATGTGTTATGTATTCTCTGAGAATGTATTCGGTCGTCTTGACACAATAGTTCACAATAGACTCACTTAGACGTTAGCCAGATGTGTTAGGCCTATACTCTTTTATAGTATTTTACATTTTCAAGGGTAAAAGTACGACTTGTGTGGACCAATTAGACCGGAGTCTGTGTACTGGACCGTGCCAACATCCGTCAAATGTGAAGTTCACAATATTTTTTCGCTGTTGAATGTATTTTTTCCGTTCCTCAATGTATTCAGCAAGACTGTAATAAGTCTCGTGTGTTGGCATGATTACAGCGTGTAGTTTACCCAGGGGGGGGGGGGCTGATATAATTATCTAGCAATACGGCATTTGTACCGTGTGTACTGCAAGCCACATCAAATCCTGATTTGCCGCACAAGAGTATCCGTCTATACGTTCCTGTGCTTGATGCACCGCTTTTGCTCCGCCTTGTACAACAAATCAGAAAGAAACCAAAACGGTCTCGTGGCCGTGGAAATGGATTATCGCCGGGAATTTTCAATCTTCTGCATCATTTAGTCGCGAATCTGCGTCGAAGAGCTACGATCATATCGACGACGACTCACAAATCGGGGCCCGATTTATTGACTTCGGCCACGGGAATAGAATCCAGTTATTGCCAATTATATTTATGTGTATAACCTGACAATACTGTGGGGACCTTTTAGAGATTGTTTTTGTTTCATATCGAATAAACATTCATCAATAGAGTGAAGAATAATGAAGTAAATAACTCTTCTGAAAACCGAATTGAGTAAATGAATAATCCCCTAAACGCTGTTTTTCTCGGAAATGCCAAGTCCCTATACTACAACCTTGCCTCTATTCTAGGTCTTTAAATCGCGCAAAGTAGTAATTAAAAAATGTAAACAATTAATTTCTCATTTATTATCTCTCTCTTTCTACGTACATAGTAAAAATGTTACGCTATCTGGTCGACGTTCTCTCTCGCTCTGACTGGCCGTGTTTTGCTCTCGCTCGCTCGCTCGCACGGCGGCCATGATGGCTGGCTAGGCCGAGTGGGCGGGACCTGCGCATGTGACGTCAGTACGGTGCGCGGGGGGGGGGGAGGGTAATCTCTTTCAATGATACACGCTATGCGAGTGGGGGGGTAGGGGGGGGGGGGCCAAGGACATGCACTTGGGCCTTCAGGCATTGTTGCATGTGGTTGCTGCGTTGCCTTTTGTTCGTATATAAATAATATATAATATAATATTTATAATAAATATAATAATATATAAATAATATATACATACATATACCGGTATATATATATATATATATATATATATATATATATATATATATATATATATATATATATATATATATATATATATATATAATATACATATTGATATCATTAACAAAATTCACTCAGCGATTTTTTTCTAATTCATTTGTTTGCGGTTGGATTGTGTGTATGTGTTTCAGGCTCAATATGTATTATTATCTGCATTCTTCTGCAAGTTTGTGAATAATTGATGAAGCATGGAGGTCGATACGACTCACGACCGCATATCGTAAATCTGAATCATTACTAGTAGTACGATATGCGACATAGTATAGTGCTAGTATTCAATCTACCGTAGATATTATATTGATTTATATGAGATATTATATTTGGTTGATCCACTCGTCAAGTATCATGTCGAAACCTCCGTGCGTCAGTGAAAGTCGATAGGAGCGAACGGGCGGTCGGTTGAATGCCGCGTGAAACGATAGCAACTAATGCAATATTGACGAATAGAAAGTTCATATGCACCAATAGGTTTATATTATTTGTCACCACTACATCATTTCTGTATTGAATTTACTTGCATGTTGTATAAATGTACCGGATAGTTTTGATTCAGCCTCTAGAGAATAGTCGAGTTGAACAAAGCAGTGCACCAACAGAAGAAATGTATCACTCGAGTAATATTTTTCACAAGTTCCTGTCGTCATTTGCTACTACCTGCTAAATTTTAATTAGTAACTTGTAGAGTAGCCTATTAGCGAGTAATTAAACTACCTGGGTTCGGGTCGTTCACCTATTATCCTTTTCTTCTCACAAAACGAGATGCTATCGGTTCTTTCTTTCCGTTTCGTGCACAAAAGGGCGTGGGTTCGAATTCCGTTCAGATGTATTCGGTTCATCGCATCGACCCGTCGGGTTGATCCAACACATCGGTTGGCTTTGTGAAAGAGTGTGTATTGGGGGATGGTCAGACGAGAACAATAGCCGCCCCCGTGGCTCAGGCGACTATCGCTAGCGGTCATTCGACCCCCGTATAATCTAGCTGTTGGTGGGGTCTCTCGTCAGGTGGACAGAGGAAGAATATGCGGGATGCGGAACTTGAGCTCTAAAGCGTTGAATCTGAGCAGTTTGTATTTAGATATTGCCCATGTAAGCCACTCTGTACTCACAGCATCCGATCTCTTTAAATCCGCTTAAACATAACTTTACTCTCCGTATACGTTAATAATTAATTGCTATTTCTTGAAGGATTTTGTATACTAGATAATCGTGGCCTTTGGCCTTCTTTCCTCTTATATGTGAAAACCTTCTCATAAGAAAAAGGTGTAAACAAAACCTCCCCAAATTTGCTCCAATCACAACCATATCAGTTTCTTTGCTCTCACTTTCCTACCTAGTTCTCATGGTAAGCTGACAGTAACGTACTATCTCCCTAGATTTTCGTTATTGAAATGTTTTTTACATGAGGTATTTCATTTTGCCATATTATGACTGCCGATAAAAGCGTTTACTTTTCATCATCGAATAGGGGTTAGATTTTTCAATTTGAAAATTCTTGTTGAAATGTTGTTATTCATTGGTTCGCGAGCTATCGGCCGGACGGGCGGACGACAATGTCTTGCCTCCCGGCCTTGCGCGAACACACTGGGTCGGAACTCTGCTCTTGAATCACATCCTTCTGCGCATCGCCTCTGCGCATCGCCGCCGATATCTGCGTCTATTGTTATCTCAGAGCCGGCCATGCGCATACGTTGTTTTCACTGTTTTACGAGAGGGGGCGGGACTAAACGGGTTGCCATAGAGACCTAGATTGCGTAATGCACGAGGTGGGGCATGGCGGAGTTTTTTGTGAGCATCTCGACTGGTCGGCCAATCGGCGTGTGCCATGGTGCAGTTGGCGGGAAAGGAGTGGGCGTTGGAGGGGACCAATCGGGTTCAGTGTAGAAAGTGCATCCGCCGGGACCAGAACATGAACATTGTTTTCCTAGGAAGAATGTGGTTATAGATTAGGGGACAATGCCACGGCACGGGTTTCATCAATGGGATATATAACATTGAGGTATTGGAAAATGTATTTCTTTTGTCACGTGCCTTTGAAGTGATTTAAATATTTACAAAAACACGAAATGGATGTAAAATTAATTATTACATGGTACCAGCATGTTGTGGTCTATGTCACTGATGCATTGCATGTATTTTAAAAATGTGGAGTATTGAGTGCTAGCCGGCTGTGCGCGGGAGTCGACCCCGGTCAAGCTATCGCTCAACTAGATTTAAATGAGCAAGAAGAGTGGAACAATATTTACTAGTATAATTCAACTCCAAATAGATCCTACACGTATCTTGATTGCAATTGATAACAGACTCTGTTACCATAGTGACCATATGAAACAATAAAAAAACATCACCTAAACCAAGCTTTTCAGTCGACTATCACTTTTACATGTAATAATCCCATTATTATGGTGATCGATTGGGCTAGCTGGACTGGGAAGAGAAACCGAAACCTTTCGAAGTTGACGTTTTAAAAAAAATGATTGCTTGACTGATTGGCAATTTATTTTTAATCTGAAATAGTTTAATTACACGCTGGTGTCTCACCCCTCAGTCAGCCTTCCAGTTAAGTAATCCGTATTTGTTGTTATCTTTGCTAATGGTCGAGTTGTCCTAGTCGACACAGACTGTCTAATGGGCTAGTGGCAATTATCTACCTCTTGCGTATTGATTTTGTATCCCCCCTTCCCCCTTCTCTCTTCGATGAAGCGATGTCGCAGACGGTATTAATTCAGTCGAGTTTTCAAGTCACATTCTTTTAAACAAGTCTTTGTATTATTGGTACCGATATCTCATACTTGAGGACTGGGTACTCACGAATGATGAAGGCGCGAACCACCCGTGCGCTAGTGGTGTGCTGCAAGGAAGACGGTCGGTCGGAACTTCCTTGGACTTTCTTGGATATTGAACATATTTGTCTGGAAAAAAAGAAATGCAACAAATTGATGATATTCACTTTGCAATTTATCGAGTGTTGATGGTTCGATCGGTAGTCTCCCCCATCGTATGTCCCGTGTGTTTTCCACAATGTGTGAACTCGAGGTCATTTCTTTCTGACGCCGATCTCATGTTTGTTTTTTAAATAAGTAACCCGAATATAATGTTAGGCAGCTGGCGATCTTTCAAGTAATATCTACTAATACTGATGTAACTAACTTTAGGCCTACAGATTGCCATTATAACATAGTTAACCGCCATTCTATTGCCAGTAAATAACGACCAAGAATAAGCAAGCTAGTATAATGTGTCTTGTAATTTGTAATGGAATTTCATTCTATGAATGTATTATTATTGTTGTGTATTGCTTGAAACTCTCTAACCTCATTATTTTCATCAATTTGCACGTCTAGTCGGGAATGTATAATATAATGAAATGAAGAACCACAAAAACTAAAATTATCCTCGAGCCTGGGCCATACTTCAAACTATCTCAAAGAGCTTATAATCAAAGAGTTCCAAAGAGGCGCCAAGGAAATTCCTCATTTTACGCGACGGTAGCGCTGACTGGGTAGTATTACCGGAACTGAAAGTAAGGAACAGGCAACGGTTTGAACTCTCTATTAATCAAGTGCCTATGTTTACCTTTCCTCCGTCGCGCTTGGAAATAATCAAAGTGAGTAAAGAAGAGAAAAAGAAGGCCGTGTATTTATAGTCTTCGTTTGTTTATTGTTATTTCAGTGGGCAAGCAGGTGATGGATCTCTTTATCAACCGCCGCGCGCCCAGTCGACCAATCCGGCGGCGTCGAGCGCCCCGCTTTCGCCGCCAGGCAGCGCACGGTCGTCATCGGCCGCCTACCCGAGCTACGGCAGCGCCCCAAGTGCGCAAACCATGCGTTCTGTACGCCACACACCATTTCCATTCAATCCCCCGCGGAATACTGTAAGTCAAAGTCCGACCTTAGCTTATGACCCCCAGCTTTATCTGACCTTTCCTAATGCAATTTTATATTGTTTACGTAATCTAGTTTCCCGATTTCCAGCTAGTACCAGTTTTACTGGACCATAATCTTTATTCTAGACTGGATCCACTACCCAATACTATTCAATGACAAACTTGGAATAATGAACATAGATTGCAATTTCCTTTTCTTCAAGAGTGTGGAGTACCAATTGCACCAATTGGTGGTACAGGTTGACAAATTCGATGTTTTTGTTCATCTGTCAACTATTGGAAGTATGATAGGCTTATACTAAAATTTTGTTTTTAATAACATCGAAAATTTAACATAGGTGATCAGCACCCAATTTAGGTTAAGGATGACACATCAGGCCTTGAATATTCTGATGATGAATATTTTTTCTCACCCAACAACTAGCTAGGTTATTTGGGTGTAGATGAGTAGATACAAAAAAGATTTGATAGATTAGATCACAAGATTACAAAGATTTGAACCCATGCTTGACTTGACTTCGATTTCTAGAGCATAAGGCAGTGGATGATGGTATATCGACTGGTCTGCCCTTGTTTACACATCAGCTGATTATCAGGCTCTATTGCGTTTATAAGATAGCCAGATGTAATCAATGGGCAGGCCAATAACAAACTGTGAAATTAGGCCTTTGTCCTCTTTATCTGGCTAACCTTACAGCTAACTGTAGGAAGTAATATGGGGGTGATAATCAGTGAAAATTTTCCTGATAACCTTCTGATAAGCCTGGGAAAGTCAGAAAACGTGTCGCATGTTTCAAAGTATTATTCGCAGTGTTGGGTTATTTATATTGTATTGGTACACTTGTGTTGTCTCATTTTATTCTGCAATAAAATGAAATGTTCCCAAATTGTAAAATACACTCCGTAGAGCTTGTGGGCCCATGTAGGACGGTTGTGGGCCCACTTGCTACAGACACAGCTGCAAATGTACTCAGAAAACCTGATACTACAAAAAATGTAGGGCCTATTGAAAAAACAATGAAATTATATTGAAACTTTGGCATATTATTTTCGGTATATTCTTCATACTTCCACTTACATATTTTTTAATCTTATGGAAAGTATCTTTGGCATGTATCTTTTGAAAATATCTTGTATTTTGTATTTTAAATACATTTTTTAAATGTACCTTATATTTTGTCTGAAATTCCCCTAATAGAAGTAATTGTGTGATTGGGTTGCAGGCGGAACGTCTCCAGGTCACACAGGTGCCCGTGCCCGCGGAGTATATCCCGGACGGGCCGGCCCAGCTGAGGAAGCGGAGGTCCATGCTGCCGTCCAGCCTGATCCCGGACTGCCCGGCTGTGCTCCACCGGAACAGGATACACCAGCAGTGAGTATCAGCCCACGAGGCAAGCCTTGGAGGCATATTCCCAATAGCTCGACCATATTGATGAAATGAGGTGCTTTGTAATTCCAAGGCATGTATAATACCGGTACATTGTTTGAAGAAGCACCTCGCCTCACCTTGGGAACATGACTGTCAGTATAAATAATTGCATAGAATTAACTCCCAACACATGCAGAAAGGTAAACAAGAGGCCACTTGTCTGACTCGTTGCATAGACGATGTACTTGGGAGACACGATAAGCCACTCCCACCTGACCCCTCACCCCGTTGTGATGTCACCTACCACCAGAGCGCTCGCCCACTAGTGCAGTTTACATGGGAGGAGATCAGGAATACAATCAAGTCTTCACTAATAGAAAGAGTTGGACACAAATTAATGTTAGCACAAAATTACAATACAAACTTGGGTAAATTCTCCTTCATTGGGGACACCATTTCAGAATTGAGCGCACTGGGAGATCGACTGGGGCTTAAATTAGTTGACGATTTCAAGAAATTATTGGAAGAAGCTAAGAAACGTTGAAAGTTAGCACATCCAGCTCTAGAGGTTTCTAGGGTTCCCTGACGGTCGTTTGCTTGTTCCAGGAGGGATCAGATCCGGGTGAGCCTGGTCCCGGAAGCGGGAAGCCTCCCCGTGCAGATGGACTTTGGGCCCGGACGACTGTTCAAGAAGATGCGGCTGGGCGAACAGAAGCCAGACGTGTCGCAGCCCATTCGGATATCCATAGACACGAGAGTGAGTTGCAAGATCAGACAAAACTACGCTTCGTGCGTTAGCGTTTCATTCACCACTTTCAATACCGAACCCCGCCTACTCTGAACAATTGTATATCTAGGCCTATATTCTATCATGTTTTATTATATCATACAAATATTGAAGACTAATAAAGACTTACAAAGACTTACAATAATGAAGACTTTCAATATTATAGACGAAAATAAGAATAATAGAGACTTATTATAAAATACAATACTATTCATTGTGCACAGCAACATTGCAAAGTTATTAGATGATTTTTCCTCAATTCCACAACGAAGATTATTATATTTATAATTATTATCGTTACCGTATTTTTTATTTTGTTCCGAATGAATGACATGCTCAAGGTAAAAATAATATCGTCATTCATAACTTGTATGGGAAATCACAGAATTGAACAGCGATGTTTTATCAGGAACGAGTGTTATGAGTGTAACGAAATATTGATCTATTACGGTATGTATTTATTTCTTAGTGTTTTATACAGTGGGAATAATACACTGTATACAGGTAGTGAGATTAGAGCGGAAGCCGTTAACAACATGTGCCTCACTACCCGCATAATTATAGCAATTATAAATTGTAGGGCCTAAATTAGATCAGTAGAAAGAATTAATGAATAGCAAATGAATTGAAAATTGAAATACGTAACTGAACTATGAAATATAAATCCTCAACATAATCCCTAATCTAACATATGTAAAGTTTCAAGTATCTCATTGAGTAAAAATGTTCTAAGTTGTCTACAAAATATATAAAAAAAGTCATCTGTTCTCAAATTGACAGGCAAAGAGTTATGAAAGCGACAGACCGAGAATAGAGCCGTTTGATATTGTGTGGTCCTGGCAAACGGAGACCTGTTTCAATGTGGCCAGTTGGCTTGACGGAGGCGTCCATGTCTGTTACTGTTAGCGCTTGGGGGCACTAACGCGGACGGTTGTGTTTTCAGGAGCAACAGGCGTATAATCCGCAGGTGGAAGAAATCTCTCCGACGCTTCCCAACGACTCGATGCAGGAAGACGCTTCGTTTCGATCCACCAAAGATGACTTGTTGCAGCAAATCGCCAAGGTATAAACGCGTTGTTTCAAACAATATTCTCTCACTTGCTCAACTTGAATTCCAAGTTCAATAACTTTTACCTCGTTAGTTTTTTTCTGTTTTTTCTCCCAATTGTGATTTGCATCACTCAATCATGTACCTGATGAATCACGGAAGTACCGTGTAGTTGGGCCTGTATAGTAGCTTGAATTTACTGTTTAGAGATGGTATTATTTTGTATCTAGTATCCATCCAGTTGTCTGGTGATTAGTGTGAAGCTAGTGTCTTGGACAGATTCACAGGGTGCACTTTGGCAACGTATCACAAGAACTACAAACACCACGGACTTGCGGTCAATTGCAATCAATTAATAATACCCTCACAATTAGATGTGCCTAGTCAAATTGTGGGAAATAATTTCATGGTAGAGCAACAATTGAATCAAAATGTGTACAATTTGATGGTTTTCATGGCTAAATTCCCGGTTAACAAATGGTAGTAGAAACAAATTACAAAGGCACATCTTCAAGTTCAGCTTAGCTTATCAATATTTGTAGTCCTGATTTGCCTACAATATTACAGTCTTCCCATTTTCCTATGCATACAGTTGTAATAGAACTAGAGTTTGTAACTGTTCCACCTAACAATGGTTACTGTAAGGAAGTGTTGAATGTAGCATGAGTATGACGCAGGTGGACCGCGAGATTGCCAAGGCCGAGTCGCAGATCTCGATGCTGAAGAAGAAGCAGCGCGAGCTGGAGGAGGCGGCCAGCCAGCCCCTGTCCATCATGAAGGAGGAGGAGGAGATATCGCTGCCCAAGCACCAGTCGCTGGCGCAGAAGATCTACGCAGACAACCGCAAGCGGGCGCTGGAGGCACACCACCTGTTGAAGAAGCTTGGTCCCAAGGTCGATCTCGTAAGTACATCTCTAGGGATCTAGAACACCTGTGGGTGACGATTTGTCTGCAAGTCTGTGTTTGAATGGGACTAGAAGCGACCAATGGGAACGCTACGATTTGTGACGTCATGATTTGTGACGGTCTTCAAATCCCAGCACCGATGTCATCACTAGTAGGCCTATAGATTTAGATATCCGTATATATAGATCCCTCCCATACACGGTATCTATGTACAGTAAACCCTCGTTAATCCGAAATCGAAGGGACCTAAATAAAATGATTTCGGTTTATAAAAATTCGGATTAACCAAAAATTCATTTTTCCCGCTCAGAATATAGTTAATTTCGTATTGCGCGCTAGAGGAAGCTCTGTCACCGGCTGAGACTACGTGATAGATCCGTTGCTAAGGGCCTCGCTGATCGTGTGTACTCGGCTATCTCCGTGACGCGTGATCCTCATATGGCCCGTTTCTATTGGCGCTCGGCCGTCCCGAGTCGGACGAACGAGTGTTCCGAGCTCAGACTTCGTCAAGGTCGACTGCATTCGGTACACAAAGCATGGAACAGCTGAGCATGCTTCCACTCATTCTTACGCGTCAAATAAAAAGGATGGAAATTGGGAAAACAGTGATAACTTCACGGAATTCACTCGGATTATTTCGAATTATCCAATCCGAAATCAGTGTTGAAGCTATTGAAGGGACGAAATATTAGTTTGAATTATGGTTTAACCAAAATTCGGATTAACCATATTAATTAACATTGAAATGACTATACTTTCGGCCGGGGACCGCTGGCAAGTTCGAAATATGTCAAATTTCGGATTAACCGAGTTTGGATTAACGAGGGTTTACTGTACAGAGAAACCTCTATCCATCGTTTTACAAGGAACCAGGAAAACTAAACCGTCCATGTGGGAAAATGATCTAGATCTAGTTTCTGAAAATCAAGTTCCTTTGAAAGTTAACGACGCAGTGTTTTTTTGTTTGGATTTGTAGGCCTATCATTTCTATTGCCATGTGTTTTAAAATGTTACAAAGTTAGAACCCTAATTCATCAGACTGCTACAATGATCATGGATTTGAGTTGACCTCGATGAACGTGTTTGCCTTTCAGCCGCTGTACAACCAGCCGTCCGACACGGCCGTCTACCACGAGAACAAGCAGCGCCACCTGTCGTTCAAGACACGCCTGCGGGAGAACTTCAAGCACAAGTACGCGGAGAAGGAGGTGCGAGAGAAGTACCTCACGGACACGTACTCCAAGAAGATGCAGGTGAGACAAATAGCAGGCGCTGGACAAGTGCCGTACATCTTCATGCTTCAATATGGTGGTGTGAGCTTACCGAGGTCCACAAGTAGATAGGCCTACTCATGGTGGAGAGCCGTTGAGAGAACACACACGAGACTTGAGACGTTTCGGCTGTTGCCTTGGTCACAGTAGAGTATTTGTATTGGTCAGTTACTTTCAGAGCACAGGAAAACTCAATGCCTCTGAAAAAGTATTGCATTTGTTAGTTCTTGAATAAATTTAATAAATTATCTACAGTTTTTTCAATCCATAGTAACCCCTTTGGTCATTGATATTAATAATGAATTGAAACTAATATTATATTTTATAATTGTTGAAATGTAGTATTGGGTCCGCTAACGTCTGTCTTTGAAGAGTTGGAAGTTCTTTGCGTCGGCAACTAATGGCCGTATTCTGTTGTCGTGGTTGCAGGAGTGGGTCCGTAAGACGGAGAAGATTGAATCGTCGGCGAAGCGGAAGTCGAAGGACGCGAAGAACCGGGAGTTCTTCGAGAAGGTGTTCCCGGAGCTGCGTAAGCAACGGGAAGACCGGGAGAGGTTTAACCGGGTCGGGAACCGGATCAAGAGCGAGGCAGACTTTGAGGAGATCATGGATGGCCTCCAGGAACAGGAGGTAATGGGGTTTGCTAGCGTAGTGTTCAAGATCAACACTTGGTTGCGTTTTGTATCGTAAACCTCGTGATTGAAAGTCGTATGTTACCACGGCGACACAAAAGTAACAGTGTTATGTTAGTCAAAGATCTTTTCGTTTGAGGGCGGAGGGAGTGCTCAACAGCCCCAGGAATTTTTTGGAATTTGTAGTCTCCTATTGATATTTTGGGTGTTTTTTTGTAGTCGTGCAAATTCAAGAATATATTTTTTCCTATAATAATTGTATACAACTTTATACTCTGAGGATGTAGCCCGCACTTGTTAACGATAGGAAGACATTTATTTGAATTTGATGTACAATTTGAAAATTGATTGACCAAATATTAGCAGTAATCAAAGTTTAAAACAATAGTGAATAATAAGATGACGTATTTTAGAGTACGAACAATTCCCAGTTATTGATAATCCTTCCGATTTGAAGAAACCGGACATTTGTTGGTCCCGAAAACATTTCTAGGGTCAGCGGGACAGGTAGCTTGAGGTGGGCCTTATTGCAGTCCAAGAGAACAGCACTAAGCCTGACGTTTTGTCTCCAGAACGAAGAGAAGAAGATGAGATCTTATGCTGTGATACCACCCATCTCGTTCGACGCCCAGCAACGGCAGATATCGTACGTGAACAACAACGGCCGCATCGAGGACCTCTCGACCGAGTACCAGAAGCGCGAGCTGCTGAACATCTGGACCCACGCGGAGCGGGAGATCTTCAAGGAGAAGTACCTCCAGCATCCCAAGAACTTCGGCGTCATCGCGTCCTACATCGAGAGGAAGAGCGTGTGCGACTGCGTCAATTATTATTATTTAACTAAGAAAGACGAGGTGTACAAGACGTTGTTGAAACGTTACAAGACGTTCACGAAACGGACGAGTCGGAACAATCCGCACGGCAAAGTGACGACTGCCGCTCAGAACGCGTTGGACATCCTCGCGGGTCCGTCGGGTGTGACGACGCGGCTGCAGCGTGAGCAGCAGCAGAAGCAGGACTCGCAGTCGACCATCCTCCCCCCCGGCGGCCTGTCCGTCTCCCCCGACCCCCCCGTCACCATGCTCCAGCGCACCAACTCCATCCTCACGCCCTCGGTGCCCACGCCCGACGACATGCTCATAGTGGCGCCCAGCAAAGAGCAACTGCAGGTCAATGACAGTGAAGTGATCGAGAAGACACCCAGGTAGGACACATTATACATTTTATTGGGGATTTACTCGGCATTTATTCAATTTGTGATAGATTTGTTTTGTGTGAGTTCCTAGTTGAGTTTGAAAGTACGTACTAGAACCGTTGACGAAGGATAATTCACCAATTGTTCACGCAATGTAGAAATGAGGATGACCTCACCGCCTCATCTGTAACACCTGTGGAGGAGATATTGTCTGCAACTCGGTGTTTCAATGGGACTGGAAGCGACCAATGGGAACGCTACGATTTGTGTCGTCAGGTCTCGGTTGCTATGATACGATATGACGTTTGTGTCCACACAAATGATGTGATTTTCAACTATTGTTTTTAGTCCCATTTCAAAACCGACTTGTAGAGAAATTCTCATTGCCTGTAGTACCTATGCAGACCACTAGGAAGCGCTACAGGCCTGCTGGACTTGCAGACGTAGGCAAGGGAATCTGCTCGGGGATTTATTCTTGTTTTGTCAGAAGACTGAACTGTCTTGGTAGTATATCTTCTGTCTATGATCCAACTTACTGGTATGTTATTTACAAAGGTTGATCATGTTGTTGAATGTTGCTTAACGACCCCACCAACAGCTAGGTTGTACGGGGGTACGAATGAGCTGTTGATAGTGAAGCGATGAAGTGATGATAGGTAAAAGAACGTTTCAAAAACCCATGCCTTATGCGGGACTCGAACCCACGCCCGACGGTTACTGCAGTTCTACCGCTAGTGATAGGTGACTGAGCCACCGGGGCGGCTGTCATTTTGTTTGAGACATGAATATAGGCTACCAAAACTGAAAATGAGTGCTATATTCCTACAACTCCAGCAAGTCCCATTGGTCTAGCCGAATAGAATAAAGTTTTTACCACTTTTGTTCAAGCTTAGGCCTATTTTTATCACTTTCTCACAAATTATTTTCAAATTTGTATTACTATTGTTGTGGCTAATATGTTGGAATAGTTGTGTGGACTATTCCCAAAATTAGAATTGTTTATTGAAATCTTCCACTAAATTCCACTGAAGAATTAGTCTAAATTCAACACATGATTGAGAGATGTATTATTGTATTTATTAGTAATATGTTGTATTGTAGAGATGAATATTGTTTACATGCAATTGTTATATTTTAATTATCGACTATTCAATTATTTTCCTATTGATATTTAAATTTGTATTATTGGTTTATATTTGCAGTAGGTGTATGTAATTCACAAAAGTGAACTACCGGTAAAAAAGCTGGTTAAAAGGTTGTACTTTTTAACATGCAAGGAGCGCTAACCTCTACCTCAGGGCCGTACCTGAATATAGGGAAAGTGGATAAGCCCAGTGACGTGTTATGTCTTGGACAATTTCCAATGTTCGCACGTCAATAGATTTGTTCTAAATTCAAGGCACATTCGTAGGTTGATAATGGGTCGTCACAAGGGAAAAGGGTCTATTAATAATGAATGATAAATCAGCTTAGTTTATGCTGACAATTGCTATTGGTAGTTTTCTGAAGGTCACCATGGTCACCAAACATATGATCAACTCAACTGCCACCTAGATATTTATTGCACTGCTCACCGACGGTACTAGATTACCCCTTCAGTAGCAGAGTACTTGTGAAACTATTTAACATTAGGGTGCTAGGGATCAATTGAATGGTAAACTTTCTAAAGTACAGTACTGTATTACATTCCTATCAATTTATAGTAGGCCTACTACTAGGGGTATATTGATATAAGGTTGTTTGCCCAACTGCAAGAGTTACAATAAACTACGTGATTAACTAGTCCAGGTAAAGGCTGGACTTGTTGCTATAGTTACTGTTTGTGTAAACAAGAAAATGCTGACTTTTGAAACTGCTCCTGTAGAGGAATGAAACCTGACAGATGGTAAATCAATAATCTGCGATGCCACGGGTGGAGTTGATCAATTAGCAGATTAATTAACTTTGGTTAGACTCTCAGTGGAATTATTTTAGCATTAATTGTCTGGATTGGATTCGCATCTGGTAATGGTGATTTTGGCTGATTTGATTGAAATGTGCCCGTCAGATTGAATCACTAATAAACGGCCACCAGTGTTTGAACAGTGAGCAATCTAATAAATGGATTGATTTCATAATTCTAGGGGAGAGATGGAGAATGCATTCATTTATATCAAATGAAAATAAAATCAATTCATTTTTTTTTCTCAAAGTAGCACTGGGAGTAGGAATTGCTATGTAATCAAATCCAATAATACTATTGGAAAAAAATCCATTGGATTTCACTTTTTAATTAAAAGTTGAAACCGTTTTGTGATTTTCTGAGCATTTCAGAGTCACGTATTGCACCATACCATACATGCTAACGATGTTCTATACCGTAGTTTAGCAGTGCTGTGCTACTAAAGGGGTGGTATATAATAGACAAGTCAAATCATGAATTATCTGTCATGAATAACATAGGGTGATAGCCTACATTATCTCTATGGATGAAATCTAGACTTTATTTGGACTTATTTCATGTGACAACCAGTTGGTATTTGTACCTCTATTTTATTTTCAAGTAACCTTTGACCTGATAGCAACATCTCAGTTTATGTGTCTTAGGGTTATTGAATACTTTTCATCTAGATGCAGATCAACAAAATAGAAATCAGAGCCTCAATAGTTTTTTATTGTTTCTATTCCCGGTCTTGATCTCTCCAAGGGGAGAAATTCCTACTCGGTTGATTTTACGAACATAAATTATGGGAAAAACATCAACAGTACAACATTAATCATCATATTGGCCAATTATGAGATCAAGACCAGTGATAGGCCTAGTGCGTGAAATTTTATATCAACCTAATTATGTGGAAAGATGAAAATGTGCGTTATAGAAAACAAGTTTTTTGCCAACTATTTTTATTTTCTACCTCACCATGAGTTGTAATGCCCTAATGTGGATTACGGTATTAACGTTATGAGGATGTTTATTTTAGATCAACAGTATTTGAGGAGATTCTTACAGACTGTTACAATGATCGATAATAGGTCAAGCTTTGGTTCAAGGTCGCCATTAATATTGCAATTGTTTCGCTCTGGTACTTGACTCTGTGAAACCAGGCAACATATGTCGACTCATTTCAATCGTTCAACTTTCCGCTCTTTTACAGTGCAAACGGTGAAACGAAAGTAGAAAATAAGAAGAAGGAGCGTAGAAAAGAAGACAAGAAGAAGAAAAAAGAGGAAGAAGCAATGGAAACTAGCGATGAAGAATGTCCAGATAATCAGGGTGAGTCTATATTCAAGTTCTTCATTCGTTTAGGTGTTTGGTTTCTTATTTGTTTTTAGTTTTGAGTAATGGTCGCACCCAACCGAACTACCGAATGTGAGGGACACATTACCGTGTGGTGAAGTGTAGACGCTTGATGACCGTGGCCAATCGGCCATCTACTTGAGATCCATAATTCTTGAGAGAAATTAATGGTAACTGTGCTCGTAGAAACTAAATGAAAGCCAAGTGTACTCTAAATAACTAATAGGCCTACTTGAAGAATCCACGAAGAATTATTTCGTTCAAATTTTGTTCATATGTACAATATATACAATACTAGAAAGCCCAGGTTACTTTTGTTCTTTTTTTTTTAAAAATAACATCGAAACTTGATACAAAATCGTTATTCGCCAATTAAGGCTGCGGATGAAAGATGAGATCGTTTGTTGTGAAACAAGAACATGTTGTATTTTATCATTCGTTTCCAAAACCAACAGAATAGTGCCTATATTGTCTGATGATGCAGAGGTCATTTGACACGAAGAGTTTGCTTCCGTCAAACTTGGCCACTCGTACTGTTGTAGTGCAGTATTTGAAGCTACAATAAATTGAAGAGTGCATATACGTGCTGGTCAATTGCAAACTTGCCATTAGTATTCCAAAGAATTCAATGAGATCAAGATTTTCAGTTTTATTTGTCTATAAGCCTACACACGTGTACATTATTCATTGATTTTCAAAGACTTGGCAGTTAAACACTTGCTTTTTGAAAAAAAAAAAATCAAGACTACTAAAACTGTATGGAAAAAACTATTAAAAGATCTCCACAATGATCTCTAGAAGTTATCTCTAATAGTGTCGGCAGCAATCTCAATTTGAGTAGGAGAATAATACAGTATTAGTGGACGCTATTATCGTACTTCAGCCTGATATTGAAACAATCGTTTTGAGAGATAATTTGAAAATACAGTCAAAGCAGGCCTCACAACTGGTCAGTATTTACAACTAAAAGTCACTTTTCTAATCCTTAGTTACTAAAATTCACCTTTTCATCACCAAGACACTTCCTTTTAATATTTCCAAAATTCTATTTTAACGCAAAAAACTAATATAATATTAGTGCCACTGTCTAATCTATTGTGAGTTATTCCCAACTATTATGTACACAATATCCAAAACCATCTTTATATTGTTATTCAAACTTGGACAAACTTTTTATCAATTTCATATAGGGTCAACTTTGACAATTTGTCCGTTTTGTCGTTTGCTGTGTGTTTGTTGTCACACGGAGGTGATGGTGGAGTCGTCGCTGGCAGTTGGCTCCTCCCCCTCGTCCGCGTGGCAGAGCTTGCGGTGCTTGTGCACAAAGTAGTAGCTGGGGAACTTTGAGCCGCACGTCTTGCAGGGGTAGTACTGCACGTTCATGTCGAGCAGCTTGACCTCCCCCGCCCCCGCCCCCTTGGCCCCCGCCCCCGCCGGGTTGATGTGGCGCCGCGCGTGCTTCTGGTAGCAGTACTTGCTCTTGAACGTGTGCTTGCAATACACGCACGTGTAGATGCTATCGGGGCCGCCGGATTGGTCGCTGCAATCCTGAGCGGGATCGGTGGAAGTGCCCGGTTGGTCGGGGAAATACACCGTTTCTGCTCGCTCGTTAACTGCGTCTCTTTTCTCTGGTCCATCTCCGGGATTGTTTGCGTCCAATTCGGTTATCCTTATCTGTTTGGCATTTTCTCCCGTGGAGGTACACTTGTCCGAATCAACGTTGCTGACTGGAGAAGCGCTAACACTCTTCAAATCTACGGCCACCTGCTTGATTACGTTTGGTTCTACTGGCTGTACTTGCTTGTGTGAAGTGACAACTTGTGTTTCGACGGGTGTCTTCAGTTCTGTCAGTTCCTTTGGACCACTTTCGTTTATTTTCAACACCTTTTCACCTTTCTGATTATTGATTGAAACTGTCTCCTGGACATGATTTACTCTCTGCAAATGATCCTTCTTTTCACCGTGCAATCTCGCGGACATTTTCGCTACTTTCTTACGTACAACAGAGCTATTCATTTCCGCCTTTCTTTTTGAAGCCAACTCCTTTCGCATGCTCGTTATTCCAACGTTCTCCTCCGCCCCGGTCTCTTCTAAAGCTAATCCGTAGTTATCGTTGAGAACTCTGTGAAACCTGACCGGACCGTCACAGCACGCCACGTCGATAATCACCTTACCCTTATAACCGACACCACTGTTAGTACATGGAAGTTTCCTACTGCTTTTCTTGGTCTTCTCATTTTCATCGCTCGACACGTTCACGTTGACCTCGTCGGAGTCGTACGAGGAATCCGACAGACACGGACTGATGCTAGACGAGCGGATGGGCGAGCGCACCGTCATGAGAACGTTGCTCTTGCTGGAGGACGTGGACGGGATGGCCAGCGGGGATGTGGAGCGTGGCGCCTGGCCCGGCGGGCTGAAGGCCTGGAAGGAGGAGTTGCCGTTGGGCAGCACGAGGGCGGGGGGGTGGGGCCAGGGCGGGGGCGGCTGGCACAAAGGGGGCAGCAGCTTGCGGCTGGGGATGGGCTTGAGGACGGTGGGTCTGGGCGGGGCTTGGGGCTGGCTGAGCAGCAGGTAGTTGCGGCACAGGTCGAGCGCGCGCGGGATGTGCAGCAGGTGGGTGGCCAGCAGGACCGCGTAGATGTTGTCTGCGTGCAGGTCCAGGTAGCCGGAGTACATGTAGGCCAGCAGCGGCCCGAAGGCCTCGGGGCCCACGTTGGGCACGGAGAGCGTGGGCCCGAGCGAGGCCGCCAGCAGGGCCTTGAGGTAGCCGCTGTGGGCCGTGAGCACGTGGCGGTGGGCGGGGAACTGGTGGCCGCCCACGCTCACCAGCACGTCGGGGGCGGCCACGGCGTCGCGCATCAGCCACGCGCGGTACAGCGAGTACATCTCAGGGAATATATGGCACTTTGAAACACATTTTTTTTTTTTCAAATTTGAAAAGTCATTTTCTGCTGATTTTCACGGTTGAAAATTGACACTGTTTAATTATTTGTTGGAAATGTAAGTGGGCTGATGACGTACTTCCTTGTCGTAATTTATTTTAAATTCCAGAATTCATTTTTTGTCAAATTTTACTGTTCAATAATTTGCACCCATGGGAGACAAACTTGCACGAAATATTAAGTCAGTTAAAACATCTAAGCAGTGCGATTAAATACAAATTTCAAGAGTCTTTTTCTGCTAACACTATCCAATATATTTGTATTGATGGATATTAATTGTGTGTGCCGCAATGATAACTGTCAAGTTTCTGTTCCTAATGCACTCGACGATAAAATGATTGTTTACACAACAGTAATTATTTGTTATAATTCTTTCGAGTTCACTGTGACGCCAATCTTACATAGTCTTGTGATTTAAACTTGAAGATCAAACTTTGAACACGTTATTATTGGCTTACGACAGTCAGTTCTTTGCCTTATCAGCACAATCTGCGCTCGTGCCGCGACGTCTGCTAGCTCGGCGCCGACTGACGGGCCCAACAATAGACCCGACAATTCGCTCATCTCGAGCGCGCGCAATCCCATTGGGCATTCCCCCGACCACGTGCGCCAATCCTGCTCGCTCATTGGGCGGCGCGGGGAGGGGGCACTCGCCATACCAATCACATTGTTCAAATATTGAAACAGGAATATCTTATATTTAAAAACATAATAAGGTTCTCTTATAGATAATTATATATATATCTAAAAAATGGTATCTCCGACAACTTGAGTAACTAATTTAGTGAAAGACTCGATTTTTGTGGTAGATAATTGATTGTGGTATTGATTATTTTATATGATAGGCCTATATTTGCTAGGATATGCCATGATGATATGACAAACATGTTCAGTTTCTTCTTCATTGGGTTTAACGCCGTATTGTAATGATGAGTAAGTTCAATTGAACCAAACAGAGAGGAGAATAAGTCTCTCCACAGTGAACATGACGTGACGTGTTACTCGCATGTAACGGTACGCGATGACAGCAATACTATCGTGTGTTGTCATCACGTGCGACAGACAGGCCCATTGCCAGCACCTGGCGGGACAGACACGCATATCAGCCCGATATCTGGAGAGAGCTGCGATATCTTCAGGACGAGCTTTACGGTTATAATCACGGCTACGTCTTTCAAAGTGTGAATATGTCAGGTTTGCATCGAGATCACGTAGTGAACGAAGTTCTGTGTTTGTTCCTGGCTCGTGGATGGGAGTATAGCTCGGGAGCGCAGGGAATCGTATTATATCATTAGGCAGAGTATTTGCTTTACGAATTAAATTGCATTCGGAGGTGTTCGATCGACCGTCCCCCCTATCCCCCAGCACTAGCGCGCGGGCGGTTCGAGTGGTGCTCGGAGATGATGGTTTTATTCTCATCTGTGCGAGTTTATCGGATGAGCGTCAGTGTGGACTCCGCTTTTGTCTCCACATGAAGCTTGTGCTCAAGTCATTACCCTTGTAGTTTGAAAGTGACGGGCGTTGAATAGCAAGCGTTAAGAGTACACCCACTGCTCTGGGCACGAGGTCCTCGCTTCGACTCCCGATCCACTCGCAAGTGATCCACTGCTCGTCGAGCGCAGTAACCCGATTAGGTGTGCTGTTTGTCCAAGCAACAATCCTGCTTGAGCTGCACATTGAGCACCCTGCCTGTACCTAGTCGCGTGTTATTCGTATGGCCCACTGCTCTGGGACGAGGTCTTCGCTTCGACTCCCGATCCACTCACCAGTGATCCACTGCTCGTCGAGCGCAGTAACCCGATTAGGTGTGCTGTTTGTCCAAGCAACAATCCTGCTTGAGCTGCACATTGAGCACCCTGCCTGTACCTAGTCGCGTGTTATTCGTATGGCCCACTGCTCTGGGACGAGGTCTTCGCTTCGACTCCCGATCCACTCACCAGTGATCCACTGCTCGTCGAGCGCAGTAACCCGATTAGGTGGTGCTGTTTGTCCAAGCAACAATCCTGCTTGAGCTGCACATTGAGCACCCTGCCTGTACCTAGTCGCGTGTTATTCGTATGGCCCACTGCTCTGGGACGAGGTCCTCGCTTCGACTCCCGATCCACTCACCAGTGATCCACTGCTCGTCGAGCGCAGTAACCCGATTAGGTGTGCTGTTTGTCCAAGCAACAATCCTGCTTGAGCTGCACATTGAGCACCCTGCCTGTACCTAGTCGCGTGTTATTCGTATGGCCCACTGCTCTGGGACGAGGTCCTCGCTTCGACTCCCGATCCACTCACCAGTGATCCACTGCTCGTCGAGCGCAGTAACCCGATTAGGTGGTGCTGTTTGTCCAAGCAACAATCCTGCTTGAGCTGCACATTGAACACACTGCCTGTACCCGTGAGTCAACAATGTTCCTCGCCGTGTTGACTAATTAGCTGGCTACGATCAAACCCATCCAACTAGACGACCTGGCAAACAAATATATCTAATAACTTCAGTTAATTTAGCTGGCTGTTAAATAATCATATCATCTACTGCTCGAGAGGGCTCTCTCTCTCTCTCTCTCTCTCTCTCTCGGATATAAACGCCGAGTTGGCGCGGCAGCTCAACTGTGCACAATTCACCACGGATAGAATGGTATTAGGGAAATTAAACTAATTTCACGTGCTGCTTCATGTGTACTGCAGAGTGAAAATAAATACATATTTGTTTTATGTTGTGCTTACTTTACAGTTTCATCATTCCTAGCGAACTGGTTCTATAATGAAACGACAGTTCTTTAAAGGGTAATCAACCGGTATCGATTTGATTTACTTACAGAGTCAAACGATAGAAACAAGCTGAAAAATTAAAAGCGCTGTTTTTGTCGTCAATTATGACATTCCTTCCTGTAGCCTGCAATGTAACGTGTCCCAACGACGTCCTGCAAGTAGGGCTGTCGTTTATGCGAGGGGTTAACAACTCCTGAAATCAGGTGTACACTTGCCATGAAATCACCTTGAAATCACCTGAAATCCCTGAAATCACTTGAAATCCTGAAATCTAATGAAATCATCTGAAATCACTTGAAATCCCTAAAATCTCCTGAAATCACTTGAAATCCCTGAAATCACCTGAAGTCTAATGAAATCTAATGAAATCTAATGAAATCATCTGAATCACTTGAAATCACTTGAAATCCCTGAAATCTCCTAAAATCACGTGAAATCCCTGAAATCATCTGAAATCTCCTGAAATCACTTGAAATCATCTGAAATCACTTGAAATCCCTGAAATCCCTGAAATCTCCTGAAATCATTTGATATCACTTGAAATCCCCTGAAATCACCTGAAATCCCTGAAATCATCTGAAATCCCTGAAATCACCTGAAATCTCCTGAAATCACTTGAAATCATCTGAAATCACTTGAAATCCCTGAAATCCCTGAAATCTCCTGAAATCATTTGATATCACTTGAAATCCCCTGAAATCACCTGAAATCCCTGAAATCATCTGAAATCCCTGAAATCACCTGAAATCTCCTGAAATCCCCTGAAATCCCCTGAAATCCCCTGAAATCTTGAAATCTTGGAATCTGAGATCAGGTGTACACCAAATGCTCGAGTTGTAAGCCCCTCGCGTTCCTGCATGAAGACTAGATGATCTGTTTCCAGTCTGTGATTGTTCAAGTCACGAGACGAATGAAAACCTCTCGTCTTCTGGGTTAACCCAACAGCTCGCATTTCATGATTCTTTCGCCGTAAGCTTTAATACTGTGAAGGAAATCAAAAGATGGAAAACTCAATATTTGATTGCGCTCTATGTTTGTAGATATATCTAATACAATTTTCCATGATGGCCTCTTTTTGCAAACTCGACTGATTTCGAACTTGTTTGTTTGAGTTTCTTTCAAGAGAATTAAAATATGTTACTGTAAGAATCTCTCGTAACGTATATAATATCTATAACTCGCTTCTTTTGGGTATTTCATTATTTTTATAACTGAGCGACTCGAAGACGTCTGTTGACTTAACAAATGAAATGATCTGTAGCTCCTGCATGAAGCAGACTTCGAAGAAATGCGCTGAAGTTACATTCGATTACAAAGCTTTGATTTTAACGTGATTTCAATCGGTTTTCTTCTCAAGATCATTGGGAGAGACAGAGCTTACAAAATGGAAAAAATTAAGAAAAAAGTGCTATAAATGTTTGAAATTCTCTTCTAAAGTTATTAAGTATATTTTTGAGTCATATTTTGGGGGTGGTAAGATTGCTCCGTGGTGCCCCGTTGATGATGATTGTGTATCAAGTTTCGATGTTGATGTAAATTGTTTCGAGGTAAATCAATAAGCAATTGACTCATAACTGCACAGAGGCCTACATATTGACAAAATGAGACTAAGATGTATGGTTAACCAAGATTGTGTTTTCTATAAAACTATTTGTCGGATTGCCTGAGAGATGTAGTAGACCGTATTGGCTCTGATCGGACCGATTATTCTGTTGAATTGATCAGCAGCTAGTGGAAGCTGGATGTACGGTTGTCGACGGCACGGAACGGTTCTACATCGCACTGGCACGTCCCGGGGGACAAGCGTATTTCAAAGGGTCGGCAATATTATAGAGAATATTTAAGTTGGTTTTTGTGTAAATACCTCGCTCTCTAAATACACATATCAAACCAATGAAACCTTTTATGAAAATTGCATCCATTCTTAAACAAACTTGACTTTTTCCGAAAAATGCCCCGACATGTAATTCACGTTATTTATATATTTTATTCTCTCTTTTCTTTTTTCATTTTTCATTTTTTTTCCTCTCTGTTTGAAAACGTTGAAAATGAAACGGACCGCGAGTTTAAAATGCTCTAGTAATTTAACATTAATATTTGATATGGACGTTGGTTTCTTTTTTCCCCGGCAGACCGCGGGTTGGTCCGTACACAAACTGTTTACCAGTTAATTGTCCAGCAGATTGGCATTACAGTCTGTTTGTGAACATAATGCCGCGGACAAAAGCCTCTATCTCGTCATCCCCTAGACTGCCCCCGTAGCTCAGTCAGCTAGACGTTCGCGTTCCCTTATTATCCCCTGCTCATTCGTATCTGTCGGTGGGGTCGTTGAGCAAACCAGAAATGTCTTCCTTTAGCTCCTATTCAAAAACCTGGATGGATACTGACTTGACACGTTAGAAGCACGGTTCGTGAACGACCGAGGGGTTTACAACTCGCGAATTTGGTGTACACCTGATTTCAGGTGATTTCAGAGATTTCAGGGGATTTCAGAGATTTCAGGGGATTTCAAGAGATTTCATACGGCTTTCAAGGGGATTTCAAGAGATTTCAAGGAGATTTCATGGCAAGTGTACACCTGATTTCAGGTGATTTCAGAGATTTCAGGGGATTTCAAGTGATTTCAATGAGATTTCATGGCAAGTGTACACCGAATTTCAGGAGTAGGCCTAGTTAACCGCTCGCTAACGACATTAACAGTTTACCCCATTGTTAACCACTGCCATGACAGCTCTAGTGTTCGAGTACTCCTCCAGTGTACCGGTAACATCACTGAGAGGCCTGGACTTATTCCATTGTGGAGCAATCTTTTCTCTCGCAGAGCAATGATACAGCAGATGCATGGTTTACAATTTACAAAGGGTTGGCGGCGATCCCTGGAGAAATTGCCATAAACCGCGTCGACCGCCTGTTAAAAGTAAAACACTACGGTCTTTGAATTCCACTCCCTCTCTCTCTCTCTCTCTCTCGCGCGCCATTCAAATAAAGAATATCCCCACCGGCGCGTCATTGATAATTCAAAGCACACTTTGAACACGAAGTTGTTTTTAGTTTACATAACATTATTACTAATGTAATGAGTAATGACCAAGATTTTATCTAAATTAAGTGGCTTAGAAGCGTCGATAAAAAATATGCAAGTTCAACATGGAATATAGAATAGTTAATTATGACGGCAGAGAATATCGAAATGGGGAAATGTTAATTAATTCATGTTAGTAACTGTTCTAGTTTTTTGCTTTTTCATTTTTAAATTAATTATATATTGAGTATAACTTTACATCAAGTATGAGTGTTTTTATTCGTTCGTTAACATCTCAAACTTTCAAATATAAATTATATATATAAATATATAACTTCTTTATATTTTTACTCTTATCATTATCATCATGAATGAATAAGACCGTGCTGTCGGGTTACGCCGTGGAGGCGAAACTCGTCACCGAACCTAACAGCAGTAATTGTGAATACCCTTTTAAAACAGTCAACCTTGACACTCGTCAGGTTTTGAGGTGTGAGTATAACGCCATCTAAGTTGATCAATTGATTACGTCATGTTGTCGATTGAACAGGTCGCTTTGTGTGTGTCTGATTCGAGGTTTATCGGCCGGTCCTCCGGGACACGCTACACTCCTACTTGTGGGGGCAATTATTCGCTCACTCATCACTCTACCCCTCTCCCTCTCTCTCTCGCTCTGGCCCTGTACAGCGACGTGGTCAGGAAAACGCACTAGTATCGATGTAAGACGAGCGAGTAATCATGAGAAGTAGAAGCATAGACCACAGAGGTTCACCCACTCCCTTGTCTCGACCCTTACCCTGTCAATCACCGCCAAGAGTGCTCAGGATCGTTCCTGCGATTGTGCTTCAGTCGACGGTGAGATGGAACGTGTAGCGATGGATGACGTAGCTTCTGGTAATAATGAAAGGGTTTTGAATCTCGCGAAGTGACTTTGTTTTGTCGCCGCGTGTCACACGTCGCGTGCTGCGAACCCCCGGGCGTAGGGGAGACGGGCGCTCGCAGCGATAAGATCGACAAGACTTAGTGGCACGTGCTATTGGTCACCCGGATACTTTGTCAGCTTACAACACTAATCATTATTGCATTTACGGTACATTTTCAAATTGGATTTTTTAACCTACTTTTCAGATTAATTTCCACTGTATCAAGTAATTTCATTTGTTTGAATAG
Source organism: Brachyptera putata (assembly GCA_907164805.1). Lineage (NCBI taxonomy): Eukaryota > Metazoa > Arthropoda > Insecta > Plecoptera > Taeniopterygidae > Brachyptera > Brachyptera putata. The sequence continues at coordinate 32,792,766 of OU015467.1, forward strand.
TTTTTCAATATATTTAATTACTCTTTTTAATTACTTTTATGTTTTTTTTTGCAAGAAGAATTTATTTCATACATTTTCATACTTCCTCAGCTATTGACAATTGTAAATGATCTTTTCCGAAACATTTACAAAGCTTGAAACATTCGATGTTTTTTACCTCACTTATATTTAATTCAATCATTATTATTTCAATTCAAGTGATTCAATAATTATGTTTTGCAACTTGGAGAGTAATATGGCAAGTCGTGTGGTGTCTTGATGGAACGTGGTGACGTGAGGGGAAACAAGTGTGCAGTGTAATGCATGTCAGCTCCCCCCCCCCCCCCCCAGCAGTAATCCCCCTCCCCCCCCCCTGGCTGGCAGCAGAGGCAATCATGCAGATTGGCGCTGTATTATTCAACACGGTAACTTCAACACTGTTGGTAGCCGGGGCCCAATCAAGGCACAGGCCCCAACAGGCCGGGGCCCTATCGAGGCACGGGCCCCAATAGGCCGGGGCCCTATCAAGGCACAGGCCCCAATAGGCCGGGGCCTAGGGCGCTACGTTTCAAAATTGAAATCGAAAATATAATACATTTATTGCACGCCTTTAAGTTGAATTTGTTTTTGGAAGAAATATGTCTAATATTGTATACTAGGAAAACGCCATATAAGCGAATACTAATAGTATGGGTAAAAACTGCTTCGAGTGATATCAATTTAGCACATTTTATGGTTTTTCTTCAAAATGGCTGACCCGTTCGAGCTGAAATTTTTTAGAAATGTGTATCAAAATGTAATTCAACTTCACGCGAAATTTCATTTGTTTGGAAAATAAAAATATTTTCTTTTTTTTCCGCGATGTTATTCTAATGGGTATTTTTGAAATTTCTAAAATTTCTAAAAAAAAGGTTACCCCCCGATGATACCACAAAACTATACAGATCTAAGTTAGATGAGGAACCATATTGAAAAAAAGTTTGAAGTCGATATCTGTAGCCGTTTGACCTGCGGAAAACGAACACCAATTGTTTTCAGTACCCTATGTCAAATTGAATCCTCGCTAAAGCTCGTCTAATTAGCCGCCGCCGTGTCTCAGTCAACTATCCCACTGAAGTCAGATCGGGCGCGGGTTCTATCATCACTTGATCGTTTCATTACCACCCGCTCATTCGTACCCCCGTATAGCCTAGCTGCTGGTGGGGTCGTTAAACAGTCGTGAGGACAGCATAATCCAGCTTGAACTTTTGTTGAAGCTTTCCGTGAAAGACAATTTGAGCAATTATTGACCGATGGTGGCTTTTGTACCAAGTTGGGTCAATTGAATGATTGGCCAAAACAAACATGATGGTTTAAACGAGTTATCCGTAGATCACATTCACGTGCAATGTGAACTCTTTGCGCCCAGGGTTTCATTTCCACTTCAGTTGAAGACTACAACCAAAACAAAACAATTATCAAATTCGCAGTCGCATGTAAATATTAATCTCGCTTTAAAGTTGGCAATATGGTGTGTAATAACACCATTAGTACAATTGCACGCAATGATAGCAAGTACTAATTATATATTCATTATATCCCCCCCCCCCCCACCCTTTTCACCCCTCTGTGTATCAAGCCTTTGTTTACATCCATTCAAAGAGATCGAGATTAAAAACCTTCCAACAAACACACAACCAATTTATGACAATTGAGTTTGAATAATTGATTCCCGTGCCCTGGTATCAGTCCAGCTAGAGGATCATATTGCTAGCAAATAGTCAGGTATTACTACCGGTACATGCTCGGGTCTCATGCAAGAAGGCAACGAGAGGCGAGTTACCGGAATATCAGGTTTCTGGTGATTCCAATACTTCGAGTTGGTGTAAGCAATAGTTACCTCGTATCGCACAATTGTCATGCAGGGCACACGGTTAGACCGTATACGCCTGACGATCAGCTGATTGGGACGAAGAGTTATTACTTACACCATCTTGAAGGTATTGGAAGTTTATATGTTTCTTTGTTTCACAATTTCGATATCTCATACCGTTCAAAAGTTATCACCAAAAACTGACATTCCACAAAATCGACTCTCATGGACTCTAAGTAGAGAATATTGATATCTTTGATTGATGTCGGTTGATTTGAAAGGAGTATATTTTCATGACCGCTTAATGACCCCATCAACAGCCAGGTTATAGGGGGGGTTATCAGGCGACAATGACACGACATTCAGGTCTATATGTGCTATAATCGATATGTGAGAAGGCTGTATTGTGATGACTGAGCAAAAGTCGCTCAATCTCAACACTTGCAGTCACTTGTACACAATCACTTTCTTTCATGATCCCCGTGCCTTACACATGCAAGGGGGGGGGAAGAGTTACTGCCCTTCATATCTGCTGGGACCAGGACAAGGCAGGCATTAACATGGACAGTTGTTGTTTCACTTGTTAGGTACGATGAATAACTTGACAATCAACAGTTGACTTGGAATCTGACGGCAATCAATTGATTGTTGTGAACCAATCGACTTTTGAGTGGCCAATCAAATTGGCCGACTGAGCCAGACTCCGTAGCCAGATCAGATTTTAGCGAGATAACAAAGTACTTGGAAAACTTTATGTTTTTTTAATTTCAATCTCAAAATATAATCGTGGTGAAATTGGTATGAATTATTTCAGGCGAATTACAGTGAAGTCCCATTGTTGAAACATTGTAGGCCTACTGTCTTTAAGATCGTTGGCATGCTTTTTTCAGACGAATTATTACAGTCTAAGAACTAGAAAATGAGGTGTTTTTCCAGTGCAGTCATATATACCTGCTACAACCCCCATGTTTATCGCTGCTGCTGGAAATGGCCGTCTTGTGAATAATGAAATGCTGACTCGACTAGTTAATGATTCAACATTCACAAATACATCCTTTTTGTCTAATTACCTGTGTTTTTTCCAACTGTCACAGCAGTAATAGCGAGCATGTAATTGCATTAAACTGTTGTCCACCCTATCCCACACATGTTAATCTCGCTTGGGATTGAGTTGCTTGTGATTGCTGTCAATCGCACGCCACTCAAATGCAGACATTTGTTTTGTGTCACATGGATGCGTTTTTACTGTGGTTTGTAATACCATTAATCATACGTCACTCCTTGGTGTGTTTCGATTGTTGTGATGATAAGCCCTGATCCAGTGTGCAGTGTTTCAACAGATGTTTAAAGTGCTAATCTGATGGCTAGAAAAATACTACAAAAGTAGGCCTACCAGACGTGGAAAAAAGTACCAACTGGCTAGTTTTTAAAATCTAAATGATTTTTTCCATTTTAGGCATTTTAGGCTAGCCACTATTTTTTAGCTTGCACAAAAATTATAATATTTATCCACAATCACGAAGTATAGGTTGTGTTTCGTATACAAATATGAAAACAAGATACAATTCAAGTTGTAAAAATTGCTATTTCACTAAATTATTTTACTAAATGATAATGTGTTCCATTCAAATTAACTATTGAAACCATTTATAGCACACATATCTGGAGGTATTTTTTTAATTATTAATAACATCAAAACCTGGTACAAAATCATTGTTCCCCAATTAGGGCTATGGATGGAAGATTAGATCGTTTGAACGGGGCACCACAAGGGCGATCTTACCACCCCAAAGAATAATTAAAATATGATAACTCATTTAACGAACATGTATGACATTTATGACAAAATTTGAAATGTGCTATCTACAATGCCATATTAAACCAATTGTTTTTCATTTTGAACTTTTTTTGGGAGTACAATATTATTAAATCTGTGGCAAATGAAAACAATGTTTGTAAAGTGCATGCATGTTGTCAATGGATGCATTCAGTGACTGCGTCCACTACCCGGGCTTGGACACCAGCACCAAGTGGCTGAAATACAGTAATCCTAGTTATTGTGTTAGGCTGGTGTCCCGTATCTCTTTCCCATCACACATGGAGGATGTAATTGATGATCCCTCGGGTATCTCCGATCATTAGTCTAATAGAGTAATTGTCATCATGCCTGATCAATAAATCAGTTTGAATTTGTAATTAGGATATCGATGGGATTATTGGTGATAATCCACCACCTGACTACACACACCTAGGGCTAGTTTCAGTGGTGCAGACCAACCACTATTAGGGGCCTAAAATTGGGTTAAAACTTGAATGTTGCCCAGTTTACGTTATAATTTGTTGTAATTTGTAAGATCGCCCTTGTGTTGTCCGTCTTGTTTCCTCAGCCTTGATTGGGGAACAGTGATTACGTTGCGATGTTGATAAGAAGCACGTTGTTACCTGTCGCCATCCGAACGTTGATCACGGGCAGAGGCTGGGAGCCCTGGAAGTCCTGAAACACACAAAACAAAACAACTTTTATAATAGACGTTATTGAAACTTTATCAGCAGTTGAAAAACTTGACAATTAAAAACATTAACAGTTAAAAACTATCGTATATTACACGGAATTAATAATTTAGTCTTAAGAGTCCATGGGAGTCGATTTAGCGGAGTATCAGGTTTTTCGTGATAACTTTTGAACGGTATGAGGTATTGAAATTCTGAAACGTGGAAACACAGATATTTCCAATACCTTCAAGATGGTGTCAGTGATAACTATTTATCTCCCATCACATCAGGCGATTTGAGATCAATGGTTATTGCTCGCACCGTATTGGATCTATGTTTCCTTGCTTTCAGAATTTCAATATCTCATAGGCCTGCTGTTCACAAGTTATCATCCAGAAAGCTGACATTCCACTAACCGACTCGTATGGACTCTTGAGCGGCATCATGGCGTATGATTCTGTGCTATGCGTATGGCCACTAGGTGTCGTATTCAGGGTAATGACGTGAGTGCTTGTTTGCTTGCAGAAAAGGGCGGACCTCACCCGTGCGCGGTGTGCAAGGCGACGGTGGAAACGTTCCTCCAGTCAAGGTCGTTGCCACGGTCGCACGCGTCTCAGTACAGCCTGCGCGAGGAGGACATCACGCCCTTCTCGAGGGTGTGCAACACGTGCAGGTAACGCATGCATTCATCTCATATATCTACGGGATAACTTCGGTTCCAAAACATCAGAACCGATTGAACCTGGAACCGATTCAGAACCGGTTCCAGGTTGACCGAAGTTATCCGTAATATATATATATATATATGAAGTATTCATTTGTAGTAGTTCTCAATGTATATATATTTCTCAAAACCCAGATAAGCAACCAATTAGATTGGGCACCAGTTCTTCTTGTATCAATTATTGGTTCCTGCCAGTTCCGACTTCTTCTTTCTCTTCTTCAGTACTATTATCCTGTGCTTCTCTTAGCTCCATTATAATTTGATTAATTAATTTATATTTTTTTGGAATCAATTTGGAACCGGTATTGAAAATATGAGATGCCATTATTAGACTCTATTGTTCAATAATGACTATATTTCTACGTTTCTATAAATATTTATATTTGTATGTTCAGTATTTGATCTGTGTACCCTCCTAGTTGTCAGTAGAATATGTTGCTAATAATGGGTTTGTGTTCAGGTGTAAGAATGTGCGCAGTCGTTACACGAACTGTCCGATCCCGACCTGTCCGAACACCAAGGGGAGAGTTAAGAGACTTCGAACATTGCCGGGCAAGTGGCCGGAACTCAGTCCAGAGATCAAAGAACCCATCATTCAAGAGTTCCGTAAGTCGACCTCACAATCTTCCTCGTACTAAACGTACCAGTACTTGAATAGTAGTAATATAAATCTGTATTATAAATGATGAATAAAGTGATGGTGATCCAGCAATAATATTTAATATTAAGTTGTATGTATAATGTTTCCATACATCCACCATGAATTGTTGAATATTTACAATGGTACCGGTAGGCCTAAATGTTTTTTGTTTTGTATTTCGACTCTTTTGGTGACTGGATTATTTAATAGGGTTGCGTAGTTCACTCGTCATTAAAATAAAACAGTTCAACTCATTTTTAATCCTTTAAGAGCTGGTTGTAATGATAATTTTAGTCTGTAATTAGTGAACTGAGCAATATTAATTAGGATCCAGTTTTATGAATAATGAATTTGTTGATTAATAAGAATTATCAGATCTTTGTTACCGATGCAATTTTGATAACTTGACTAATAATTGACTAATTCAAACGATCAAACGATCTCATCTCTCATCCATAGCCTTAATTGGGGAACAATGATTGTGTATCAAGTTTTGATGTTATTAAAGAAATATGTGTATATATGTATTAATTGCTATGAGTTGGTTCAGCTTGTGTTAGGCAATAATATGGATTGTCTGTTGTGTGTTAGAAATCCCGGCGACGGTGACGAAGGCGTGTTCCGCGTGCTACAACCGCATCTCGCGTCGGCTGGCGCTGGCGCTGGGGGAGGCGCCGGGGGAGGAGGGGCAGCTGCGGTGGGTGGACGGGGAGACGGGCGGGGAGGCGGACGCAGCCAAGCGGCGGTTCAACGAGGTCAACTGGAACAAGATCGTTGAGTGCGTCGGGGACTGTAACAACATCTACGTCAAGTACCGCAAGGAGCTGGGCCACGTACGGACCTCGCACGTAAGTCCTCCACACACCAGTAGTCATGGCAACAGGATGCGGCATGTTGACACCATGTACCAATTTAACATCCAAATCGTTGGATTGTACATTGCTACCCACGAACATCTGATTTAACGTAGGCCTACTTCGTGTCCTTCTTATCGCGTTATCCACCTATAAAAAGGTTAATACAATACTAGAATTCATTCTATTGCGGTGTGGACATGTTTTTTGTGTTTCTGTCGACTCTAATACCATTCTTCTCTGAAGACCTGCATGTTCAGAATAATCGTGTGAAAGTTTCTATTGTAACAAGAAATTCAGTCTTGTAGAAATGTGTCCTCAATGGAAGGATTTGAGAAAAGCTGTGTTGTTGTTGTAGAACCACCTGGGCGAGGAGCGTAAGCCGGCGCTGAGTGACGAGGAGGAGTCGGGGTCGCGGACCAGCTCGTGCGACGAGATGACTCCCAGCCTGCCGGCGCTGGACAACAGCGACACCGACTCTGCTCACTCGCCCCACAACACCACCCAGCAGACAGGTAACGCAACCGCTTCCTTCCCATTACCCAAGAACCTTCATCTCATCATCCCCTCGTCTCATTAATGATCCATCCGACGTCATTAGATCTGCGCCATTATAGCAGTGCGTCGTTAAACCCAGTATAAATACACGCAGATACGTGATCAATAAATGACGAATAGTCTTAACCGTTATGAGATTTTATCTCGGATTTTTCTACCTGCCACCTGACTTTCAGCAGACTATCGAAGACTTGACGCTATACGATGGGAGGATGAGATGAAAGGTAGTAGGTGTTAAGGAGTCGGCTGTGGCCTGTTGTTAAGGCCTCCTGAATGACAGTTGAAGGTGTGAGATGTAACGCGTTGTCTTGTTGTCAGATGTGAACCCTGTGATACCGGTGCCGTCGAGTCTCAGCCTGCCCGAGCCCAGCCCACCAACCCCGACCCCGAACCCGACCCCGACCCCGGACCAGCAGCAGCCTCCGCTGGGACCCAGCCAGGTCAACTCCAAGGAAGAGTACGACAGCTCGGCAACCGTGAGTCACACAACTAGATACGTTCATTGCGCAAGTCTGGGATTTCCAACAAGAATGTTATAATTGTCGTTGTCGAGCGATTCGATGCCGTGTTGTTGACGTGTGCATTCCGCAACAAGCTGTGACACAACAATGTGCCATAACATGTTTTGCCAACCAATAGAAAAAATTACTGCTTATTCGTTAACAAATAATTAGTTGTCTAATGGCATAATGGATTTTATAAAACACTCTACTGTTTCTTTTTCCGCTACGTTATTCTAATGGGTATTTTTGAAATTTCTAAAATTCATAAAACCCACCCGATAATGTCATAAAACTAGACAGATCCAAGTTAGATGAGGAACCATATTGAAAAAAGTTTGAAGTTGATAGCTGTAGCCGTTTGACCTGTGGAGAACCAACAAAAAACCTTAAAAAAAAAAGAAATCATAAAAACGAACACAATTTTTTTTCAGTATGTCAGATTGAATCCTCGCTAAAGCTCGTCTAATTAGTGTGTAAATGGGGTTTGTACCGACTGTGTTTGTGGTGCTTGCCAGGAGACGGCGGACGAGGGCCAGGGGGGCGCCGACCTCGAGGCCGTGACCGTGACCCCGCTGCCCGGGTCGCCGCCGCGCATGCGCTCCGTCAAGGACCTGGTGCTTGGGGTGATCGAGATGCAGCTCATGAAGACCCCCCCCTCCTCCGCCGCCACCACCCTCGTCAGCGTGTCCTCGGCCCCCACCATACGCTCCATCCTCAAGACCGACCACAGAGACGTCACCTTCGTCAGGGAGTTCAAGCCGGGAGAGGTGAGGCTCGACTTCATACTTTACTAATCATCACTTGGTTCAACCGGCTCTTATTATGTTTAAATTCACAATGAGTTTAGTCCACTAATTAAGACAGTGCATGCACGATGCTTACACAAATCGAGAAATTTATCTCAACTATTCTTGTCCACTTTCAAAAACCAGTGTAATTGAATGAAAAGTTCACATCTCCAAGATAATTCTATGCTCTTCAATTAATGTGACAATGAATTTCATCCCATTCTTTTTATTCATCAACGTATCATCTCAAAACTGATTGAATTCATTGGAAAAGAGTGTCATATTAATTAAACTTGTTGCCTGTCTAATTGTTGTGTGAATGTGATGTTGCGTCAGGGCAAGCTGGTGAACCAGAGCCTTGCGACGCTGTCGGTGGTGAACCCCGGGCACCTGCCGCCGCCCCCGGGCGTGCCCCAGATGCAGGCCACCATCACGCCCTGCCCGGCGCCCGACAAGGAGCCCGACCCGGTCACGCTGGACCTCAGCATCAAGCGGCCGCGCGACTCCAGCCCCCTCGTCACCATCGCGCGCGACCCCTCGCCCATGGCACACAGAGGTGAGCACATGCCACGTTTCATGTGGGTACTCACATGTCTGGATGTTGGTGCCCAAGATGAGAAAAATATCCAAAAGAATGAAGAATGTTTGTTATTAATGCCGTTGCTATTGGTCTAGAGTTTGCAGGTCATGTTTGTTAGTCGATTGCTTCAAAATGATACGTTTCACATAAAAATGAACTACGCTGAATACTCAGTAATAATAGGGCCTATAGCTTGATGATTATAATACTAACATCACGTTCATTTCACTTTCTGTTGTTGAGTTGGTTCAATTCTGTAATGATCATTTTGAATTGTTCCTCTATTGCTTGTATATTTGTATTGCGTGGCGCTAATGTCGGCCGCCTTGTGTTTGCAGGAGCCGAATCGCCGTACGTGCACCACCCCCACCACCGCGACTCCCCCTCCCTCCCCCCCCAGACCACGATCCACTCGATCCCTGCCACGCTGCACACGATCCCGCCCCCCGCGCACTCCAAGGGGGGCGGCCACCCCCACCCCCACCCCCAGCAGCAGTCCCTCAGCGTGTACCGGACGGGGCCGGCCAAGCAGCAGGGATACTATCCGGAGCAGTGGGTGAGTCCAGACGGTCCATCTCTCTCTTTCAACAGTGGCTGACGTCACTTGACACGAGCCTATTGGTATTTGTATTTGCCACATTTTACTTGGTATCGTACAGAACGAACGATTTGATTAATTTAAAACTTGCTAATAATCGTAATAATCACTCTTGTGTTTAAATTCAATATGAATTTTTTTGATGATTTCTACCTTTTGATTGCCGTATTCGTATGAGAGTTTTCAAGATGTCGTAGTGGTCCAATAGTTTGAATAAGTGATTATAATATAGGCAAGAGCAGTCGGATCGTACTGACGTGTTAATAGTTAGACACAGACTTGCACTTAACGTGCTTACTTGTATGTTGATGTTGTGAAGTGTTAGGCTATAAATGTGTTTGAAGATGAACGAACGCGTGGACTGCTTGCAGGTTGTCGTGTCTTCGGAGGAGCTGCGTGGCTCGGAGAAGTCTCCGTCGGTGTACGTGTCTGCCGTGGGGCACCACGAGCCTCAAGGTCGCGGCTCCGGGCCCACCCCCCACCTCGTCATGAACCAGTCTCGCCCGCCCCCCAGCCAGCCCAAGATGCTCAACAAGGTGAGCCCCTTTGCTTGCCAAGCCAGGGGTAAAGCCTGGTTCAAAATTGGAATGTGGAATACAGTGAAATCTCTATGCATCGTTCCCGGATCCATCGTTTTCCTGCTTCCATCATTCATTTTTTCTCATCTCACTCCCATATGATCAATGCTAAATTTTCCTGGATGGATCGTTTCCCTGCATGAATGGTTTAATTTTCCTGGTCCCTTGAAAAACGATGGATAGAGGTTTCACTGTAGTGATTATGAAATAGCAATAGTGTTATAGTATAGTGAATAGTGACGTAGGTGGGCCACAATAGCCAAGGCCTTTTAAATTATTCTATTATTCTATTTCAGACATATCATCTCAAAACTGATTGAATTCACAAAAATAAAATGTCATATTAATTAAAGAGTAGAAAATTATCCCAGAGACGTGAACTTTTCATTAACTTACAGTGGTTTTTGAAAATGGAATTGTTTGCGTTCCAGGGTCCGCCCCCTCCGATGAGCCCGAAGCCTCCGACCAACGGCGGGTCCATCACGCACGGGACGCCCGTGTCGTCGGTGGGCCCGCGGTACGAGGTGGTGCCGGGCAAGGAGCCGGGCTCCATCACGCAGGGCACCCCGGTCCCCCCGCGCGACTACTACAAGCGCCTGCCCCCCTTCACCACCCCCTACCCGCCGCGGCCCAGCTACGCGGAGGAGCAGGCCCTGAGCTCGCGCCAGATCATCGAGAACGACTACATCACGTCGCAGCACATGCACACGTCGCGGCGTGCGGACAACACGCGGCCCTGGAACTACCAGCCCGGCATGTTCGTGGCCCGGTCCTCGCCCGGCGGCACGGAGCCGGCTCAGCCGCCCAGCCACCACACGCCGCCCCTCAGACAGGTACAGATAGTTGTTTTCATATTCTGGATCAATTTCAAAGATTTTGAAATTGTTTTGTTTTTCAAGTATTTTCCCCCTGGGTTATTCTTATGGGGATTTTCCAGACTCTCCAATTTTTTCCAGTGAAACCGTTCAACCGATTTTTGTGAAAAACAATTCCAACTTATTCTGGTTTGATACCAATATTCAAAAAAAGTTTGAAATTGATTGGTCAATTTTCCTGACCTGTAGGGTAGACACACCAGTTGTGGCCACTCAAGGAATAATTTCAGTTTCCAAAAATTCCTATTTGCTCACATTTTAGGTTAGGAGTAGACGCTAGGTATCACAGAAAAAAATTAAATTAATGTAGGCCTACTTTCTTCAGATATAATTGTTTCATTCACATGTATCTCTAGAAAATAACATTAAATTCATGTCACATGTTTGGTAAAATTCACCACTTGTGGCTGCCTATGCCGCGCACAAAAAGGAGCTCATCTTTGTTGGGTATGTGAAATGGTAGTCTTGTCAGCAATAAAGACTGCATGTTGATTGTTGCAGGGTGTGATCCAGCGCAACAACACGGTCCCGACCCGCCCGTCCAGCGTGGGCAAGCCTCCCAGCCCGGCGGCCAGCCCGCACCAGCGCCCGCCGCACTTCCAGCACTTCTCGCCGGGCCCGCACTTCTCGCCGGGCCAGCACTACCCGGCCGGGCACGAGGCGCTCACCTCGCTGGTGGACCTAGCAGTCCAGCAGCCCAACCTGCCCGTCCCGGACAAGCGGCCGCACGCCCACCACCCCATCGAGGGCCTCGGCAAGACCATGGCCGACAACGCAAGGTCATTATTTCCATTCGATCAATACCAAACATTCATTACATTTTCCTTAAAAACAGCTTGTCCAAATTGCATACAGTATTATTTCTGTGTTTACATTTGAGGAAAATTTGAATCATATCGAAGAGATTTTATTTTTCAATTTTTTTGCCCAGCCCAATTTTATGGGGTTTTCACTTTTAAGGAACTTTGAGATGATGTTTCTCAAAAGTGGTTCAACCGATTGGACCCCAAAACTATACATTTCTAGGCTGGATAAGTTTGCATATACAGAAAAAGTTTCCTGTCGATCGGTCTAACCGTGTGACTTGTGCAGTGCTCACCTGCCTAGGCCTATATGGCGTGTAATTGTACGTGACTGCTCTTCTCCTCAGGTTGTTTGACCATCAGAAGGCCGCCCGGGAGAGAATGCTGGAAATCGAGCGCGAACATCAGTCGACGCAGCGCTACTGCTACAGGTAGGCAACGTTCAAACTATTGACTTGGTGTCCAGGAAAATAGCATGAGGCTTAATGTATGAATTGGGTGAAAGGGAAAGAGGGAACAGCAGCTTACCGAGGTTCACAAGTAGATAGGACTACTTATGGTGGTGTTGCACAGAGATGAAGTAACACAAGATTTTGACGTTTCTCAGGGAGAGAGACCGGCAGGACCGAGTGCAGCGGTCGACGCGAGATCGGGACCAGAGGGAGTCGTTCAACGTGAGCCTGCAGATGAGGGAGCGAGAGATGCAGCAGCACCAGATACACCTGCAGCAGCTGCACCAACAACAACAACAGCAGCAGCAGCTGCACAGGCAACAGCAGGCCCGGCTGGCGGTGGGCGCAGGTGAGCCAACATTGTACTTCGTAGGGTGCATTCCGTGCCTTACTTGTGGTACAGTACATTATTCGTATCCAGTAGGCCCCAGTAACGGAACGCACCCAGTACGATTCGAAAGTAAAAAGACGGATGACATTAGGCCCTATGCAGATCAACCTCGAATACATTTCAAATCAACTAGCATCCATCCAGATGAAGTTTCTTATTTACAACAATATTTACATGTCGATTAGTCAGTGAACTAACTAACGCAATCTAGCATCATTCATTGGAGGGCGCCATGACTTGACTGGGTTTACTGGGACAAATAGTTCCAGTGTTTCCAGTACGCAGAATTTACTGCCTTGGAGGGTTTCGGAACGCTCAGTAAATTACTCGGAGTAGGTTTCGGAATGTATCCAGTATACCGGCAGTAGATTCTGGAGGTTTTGGATCATTAAATCTCTTAAGTTTCTGTAGTGTTTAATCGAAGGAACGTTCCAACATGTTATTTCTAGTAATGTCATTTCATACAATATCATTGTCAAACAAAGCGTAAATAAATACAAGTGTTCTTGTAGTTCTCGTAGTGAACATTAGCGTGTGTGTTACTCAGAGTTGGAACACCGCCAGCAGATGGCAGCGCAGGCGGTGTACCGGGACCAGCTGGCGGAGCGGGAGGCCACGCGCATGCTGGGCTTCCCGGCCGCCCCTCGGCACCACCCCCAGCAGCAGCAGCAGCAGCAGCAGCAGCAGCAGCAGCAGCAGCAACAACAACAGCAGCAACAGCAGCAACAACAACAACAGCAACAGCAACCTCCTCCTCCGCAGCAGCAGCACGGTACAGTTATTATCTCAGTAAAAGTCGCTTGTTTGCAAAAGTTTACCCGAGTTTTCATTGTGATAGTTGGCTACATACAAAGTGTATCTACCTTTTATTTGTCATTGTGGCATTTATTGTAGAGTAACATTCATATAACAATCTAGCTTTAGTTATCGAGAAATGCGTAAACTATATTCAATAACTCTGTTTACCTGATAGTCATCACAAAAGAAAAAGAAATTACATTTATTATTCTCCATATAAACTGTAATATCCTCCGCCCGGTTCCAACCAGTCAGGTCCGACATCTAGGCTGTCCCATCCTCTTCCTCCGTCTCTACTAACCTCCGCTATGCTTCCACTCATCTGATCCCTCCGTCTTCCTCGTGTTCTTCCAGCTCTTGCAAATTCTTTTCTTGGGATTCGTTGGCAGAATAGTGACGGTATTATTTCCCTTATTTTAGAAAAAAAATAGAAATCGACATCTCAATTTTGAAAATATTAAATAATAGCTAGATTTTCGGTAATCCAGAGAGCATTTAGTAATATTTTGTGTTGAGCCCTGGGGGGCATTCCTGTACAAGATAAACGCAGGTTTAACTTGAACCTGTGCTAAACGTGTATTGAAGAACCGGTAATAACTCTCTAAGATCGGATTAAATCGTACTGGAATGCGCCCACTGGGGCTTGATCTAATCCGATATTAGTGAAGATAATACCAGAAACAGCAGAAGAGCGATATTAGCCCATGCACAGCCAAGTGCCATGACCTTGTGACTAGTGTTTGTGAAATGACTGGCATTGTGTTGCAGTGGTGGACCTGGAGCGAGACCCCCCGCCCGCCCCCAGCCCCGCGCAGCCGCCCCCCGGCACCACCCCCACCGGCTCGGCCAAGTTCGAGAGCCTGATCGAGACCATCATCACGCGCCAGATCAACCAGATCTCTGACCCGCCGGGCGCGGCCCAGCAGGGAGGTCAAGGGGTCAGCCAGCCCCAGACGCGGCCGGGAGACAGGCTTTTCCAGGTACCCATCCTTAACACTAGCACTCATGGACAAGTTTGCATTGATGTATTGATGCACTGTATAAAACACTAATGAATTGAATTAATAAATTGAGTAACGAATAAATTAGATAGAATAATTGATGAATCAAATAGACTAAGAATGGAATAAATGTTGACATAAAATGTGTAGTGCATGTTGAACGAGAACATGTCATATCATTGGGCAAGCTTTGCTCTTCAGTCAAGTCAGCTCACGATGGCTTCTTACGCAGTAACTTTTAACTTCATACCCGTATTATATTGATTGTAAGAATGAAATGAATTTTAAATCAAATGAATAAATAAATATCATATCGTAAGACTGCATGGAAGTCGATGTAGTAATTTTCTTTTCGCTGTCAACGCACTTTCAAACCTTAACACTAACTATCAGTTTTTTACTGATAAGTTTTGAAAGGAATCCCATCTAATATTTTCTCCGTCTTTCAGAGTTTCCACCGTGAACAACCGGGCCCACCTCAACAACAACAACAGCAGCAGCAACAACAGCAGCAACAACAACATCAACAACAGCAGCAACAACAGCAACAACAACAGCAGCAACAACAACAGCAGCAACAACAACAGCAACAACAACAACAGCAACAACAACAGCAGCAACAGCAGCAGCAACAACAACAGCAGCAACAACAGCAGCAACAGCAGCAGCAACAACAACAACAGCAGCAGCTACAACAACAACAGCAGCAGCAACAACAACAGCAGCAACAACAGGTGAACAACCCGCACCTGCCCGAGTCTAACGGGAAGTCGTCCCCCCTGAAGGCGTCGCCCAAGCCGTCTCCACCGCAGGAGGCCAGCACCAAGGTGATCACGGTGCTGGAACACCTGGACTCCATCATCAGCAAGGAGTTCAACAACTCGAACCAGCAGAGCTACCCGGTGATCCACCGCGGCCTGTACCCCTACCACCTGGCCCCGCAGTCCAGCTCGGAGCCGACGCCCGCGGAGCAGGACTGGAAGCTGCGCCGCGTGCTGCAGCAGAAGGCGAGGGAGGGGGACGAGCGGCAGATCATCAGGATAGCGCAGCCCCACGCGCCCCACTCGCCCCCCGACCACTGGACGGGCCAGCCGCGCCGGTACTACCCCGAGCAGGCGGCGCCCAACAAGCCACACATCTCCGCGCTGGACTACGTCAAGAACAGGATCGTGGAGGTGATGCGCACGTCGGAGGACGAGAAGAAGGCGGAGGAGAAGACGGAGGAGGAGGGCAAGGAGAGGAGCGACAGTCCGGGCGAGATGGTCATCGACGAGTCCCCCGCCGCCCCCCCCGCCCGCCCCCCAGACCCCGCCCCACTCATCAACAGTATGTACGAACCGTTGTCTGACGAGGATTAACTTCCACAGTTATGTGCAGTCTGGACTTTATTAGAACGCAAATGATTTAGCATATAACTTGGTATAGGTGAAGCATATTTAAAACAACTATTTGTGGTGGGAATTTCGTCCCAGGTATATTTCCAGTCGAAATGGATTTTCATACATGTCTCTATTGCCTCGGTACGCAATTTGGTATGTTTCTTATTAAAGTCGTGTTGTAAATACATTTCTCATCGGTAAGGATTTTAATTTATGTTTAAAATACCGACATTCTCGTATGTATAAGTCTATGAACTGGATTGTCATTGGTCATGATAACTAATTTATTATCCTCGTGATTTTAAGTTTAATAAGTCTGTTGTGATTTTATGTAGAAAGATAAGAAGTGATTCCAAATAGGTTTGGCAGGCGAATTATTTGTAATATATATAAATATATTATAATCCGTTGACACGGGTTGCTACGCATAGAATGGCGTTTGCGTCTACAAGTCTTTTATGTCTCGATTTTAATTGAGGTGATTATTTTGTACATAACTTCGTGCTGAATGCCAGAAACATTTTTATAATATATGAATGCATGATCGACAGTTTTTAAGTTCGAGACATTTTCAATAACGGCATAAATATTGAAAGGGGTGTGCTTGGGTCTTTTGTAAAATACTCAGGTGTTAGAAGCTGATTGACAGGCTTAAAAAGTGTAAGATTTGTACCTTACTTTTGTTCAAGGTACTACCTTTTTCCCTCTAACTTTTTTTTAAGGTGATGACATAATACATTAAGTCTGGTTATTATTGAATTTTGAGGACGCTTCCAATAAACGGTTTGAATGATGTAGCAAATGGCTAGAGTTGTATGATGATGAATGATAGCTAATGGCAAGTGTGGGTTATTCACTGTCACCCCTATATAGCTCCGTCACCTAGGTACTAGAACATAATGTTGTAGCATCTTGAATGTATTAAAAAAAATTGTTATTTTTGTTGAAAATAAAAATCACAAGTGTCCGTTAAAAATATAACATTCACAACGAATATAGTCAACTTTATTTGTGTTCACTTGTACATCCTGTTTTCCGTTTCCTTACAAGGTTGTTGACATTGCTACCAAGGTCAGTGCTGGGAAGTGAAGGAAGGAGGGCATTATGCAGCGTGTTCTGTCCGTCGAATCCCTGACCTTCCAATCTGATCAAACATTTCAACAAACTCTCGTGCTCTTCTTTTTTATTAGCATTTTATCAATCACTTTCTTCATTGTTTCCATATTCACACTAGATGCATTATTAATTTACTTATTCTTTCAAATAGCAAGTTAGCGTTATTATTATTTCATTTTGATTACAAATAACCATAGATTTAATCGACCTATATTTTTTCTCGCTCCACTTTTTTTTTATTCCTTCTAATATGTTGTTATTGATATTTTTTATATTTTAATTGAATGATTGTGATTCTGTGTTGAGCAATTGTCAATTTCGAGACAGCATCTTGGAGATCTGTTTGTGTTGGTCCATAACACCTATGATGGTATCAGATGAACCCACTGAGTGACAATTCCTGCCAGCCAAAGAGACCGAGAAGTATCAAACATCGACCCATGCTAGAACAATTATTATTACAGTCCATTCAACATTTTTCTCCCGATAATTATATATTCTTTATTTAATTAATTATTCAGTGTCGTAGGTCCCTAGTATTTTTATTATTACTGTACAATTGCAGCAATTCTATTGGTCTAGGTCTCCTGATTCTTCTGACCTTCACTTACAGTTGAATAACACTGATTTATTCCCAAGACAAAATTACAATACCAAATTAATGTAGATTACTTATTGGTTGTTTTGCGCGCATGCATGAATTGGACAGTGGATGACGTTAGGCGAGGTAAGAGAAGGGTCGCGGGAATATTTGTCCACTTCTATATAAACACTGTCAGGAAGTAAGCCTCGTTCATTAATGTTGAGTTTCTTGTTGGTGGTGCTCGTGTTGTTGATCTAGTTGATGTTTATTGGCAGTGATTGGAATAGCTTCTCAGGTCGTGGTGGTATTTATGAATGAGTGCAGCATCATTTGATATACTCGGTGATATTTGAACAAGTATTGAAGGTACGTCCCCGTGTCGTAGTGCAGTGTTTATGATTCACGCTTCGAGAGACGATCCCAACAGCTGGGTGAAGCTGCAGAGTGTATTTCAAGATTATTTTCATGCTATTTTTAATAGGAAAACGTATACAATATGTGTAAATCAGGTCAAGTATGTAATGACTTATACAATGGACAATGGATTGAAAAGAAACACTCATTAATACTATTGAAGCAGTACAATCTCCTATCAAGTTGCGCTCAAGAAGACCGTTCTCCCTGGCAGAACTGGTAACTCACCAGACCGGCAATCAGGAGATCTGGGTTCGACTCCCGGGGGAGATTGCGATTTTTAAACAGTTCTAAAATCGTATACATATATCTATATGATAGGTAGAGACATGTAAATATAGCTTCTATTTTTCTTTTTATAGCATTTTGAATTTGAAAAGTAGCACTTTGGTGCATCTATTATTCTGAAACGTGTTTTGTAGCGCAACAACGTATTGTACTGATGAAACCATTATAACGTACAATTGCATACAAGAGAAACTCATCAATTGATATCATCAGATGAATATGTATTGCGCATCACTGGGTTATATCTGCAGCCTGCATTTTCAGCTGCTTTTTGATTTTCCACATTCCAAACTAAGTTCACTCTATTTTGCAGAAAATGGCTTTTATTCTGAATATAACGTTTATATTGTGAATAAATTGAAAAATATTGCAATCAGACTTTTAAAGCGCTTTGTCGCCTTTTCAAAAAAAGGTTTTTGATTAGGAATACTTTATCTATACATCTCGCTCATCTCGCAACGTATATTCTGCGTTTGCCTAGTTTAATTATATATATATTGGGGGATAACATCCTTTGATTTAGGATAGATTGAAGATTGATTAACTCCTGAACCGATCTTGAAATAATTATAGAATCGATTTTTTTATTGTCACTTCTATTAAAACTTATTTCATAAGACATTTTTCAGAAGCAAAATATCATAGAGTGTGATTGCCATAGATATCATGATGAATTTAAATAAATATATTGTAACCAAGTGAAAGAACTTGAAACAATAAAGATAGGTACATAGGGCCTACATACATACTATACGATGTCTATTCTAGACTGTTATTTCTCTACTTATGTCCGATGATATTGATTCCTACCGACTATAGACACAGCCACAGACTTGAAAATTATTATATATTTCTTTTGGATCAAAAAAGCTATCAAGCAATCTATTGAGGATATCCACAAATAAAACCAATACATCGTTGAAAGGATTGAAATAACCAATAGGTAAATCAGAAAGGCAGTGGGTCAAATAGATTCAAAATCAAGGTATGTATTTGAAGCTTTCCGTTCTATTTCATACGCAATCTCGTTCATCTTACAATGCCTGTATTGCTTTTCTATTGATTCATCGCAATACCATTTGTTTGAGCAAACTACGGAGAAGTGTGTTCGGTTTCTGTCCACACTGGCGGCCACAAAGCTGTAGTGTAACGATGCACGAACACGACCAAGTGTCAAGCTTCCATTAATCATTCAGTTTGGAAAATGCAGCTCAACGTCGAAAGATGGGCGAAAGCCATGCCCCTTGATTTCGAAACTATTTAGTCAAGTCACTCAGAGTCTGTTATGCAAGTTTCTCTTGTCGTACGGTGGATCCAATTAAAGTAGCTCGATAAAACGCCGACTCTGGACTCCACTCGTTTCTACGCAGAGAAACTCACCTCTGGAACAAAATACCAGCGGACAAACTATCGTCATCCCGGAGTACCGAAACCTCGGTACCATTCTAGGAACATGAACGAATCATAGACTGTTCCTCAAACCTATTTTATTTCATTAAACATGGATCAAAGAATCTCCATCATTCTACAAGCATCAGGAGCGTGAGATTTAACTAACTGCTCAGTTTTAAGACTTTCTATATGTTATTATTATTACTCGGTACTGTTACATCCTAAAGTTGTAAGTAAAATATTCATCCATTTTTACACATTTTATCATTCTTGTGTTCAATTTTTATAAAAAATGAAATTGAAATCTTATTTGTAGAAAATATTTTTTCTAATTTTTCTCTCCTTGGGGTGCTTCTTCTCATTGAATGGTCAGACTGACTGTGCTGCAGGACAATACAGATGAATCAATATGGACAACGACATTGGTTATCATGCCAAGTTTCCTTGTATTTACCTTTTATCTGCGGAGCGAGAACAAATCATTTTTCCAAGTACCAGTATTTTTTATTGATTTATTGCTTACACTCATCTAATCATTTAATTATCAATGTGATCACCTATATACATGCATTTCAGTGAAAGAAATTATAGCAAGTTGCTAGTTTTGAAAAAAATATATTAGCTACTAGGAAAACGCAGTGTATGCGTTGTGAGATGAACTTGGAAGTATGGAAATCTGGAATAAAAAGTTTTGTCGCTCAATCCACATCTACAGAGCTTGTATTACTTGAAACGTTTGAAAACCCTTCTGGTTGCCTGTTGATATATATGCACCTTGAGTTCCGAACGATTGGGTCGCTACCCTCGTGTTTTATTCTTCACTCATTTTAATCGTTCTGAATCAATTGCTGAAACTTGTTGCTTAGATTTGATTGGATTCTTCATAACTTCGATTGATTTGAAAAGATTATATTAAAAATACGTTTTCTTCGTTATTCCACATCCGAATGTTGTAAAAATCACTGAAAATGTGTACAATAGTTTTCTCATATTTGGTAAAAAATTTAGAGCATATGAATTTTTTTTGTTTTTCAAGTATTTTTCTTCCGGCTTATATTCTCATGGGTTGTTTCCAAACTTTTCCCAGGAAAACTGTTCCAAAGATATTTTTGAAAATCAATCCTAAACTATTCTGGTGTGACACCATTATGCAGAAAAAGTTTTGATTCGATGATCTCTTTTCCTGACCTGTATGCCTCGTACAAAATTACCAAAAACATAAAAACCTAAAATCATAAAAGCGAAGCCCGATTGTTTTCGTGAAATGAAAATCTTTGCTAAGCTCATCTAGAAACTGCTTACTGCTTTTGTTACATTTGAATGTAAATGTCTCATGAATATCTTGACCTAAGTCATTGACAGAGGATAGTTCCATTGTTCGCCGTTTCAGAGTTGGCCACCGATTTCCTACCTTGCACTGAATTACAATATTCATTGCTGCAATTAGTATGTGAATGCAATGTATAACGGTGATTAAATATACACTGGCCACGTCCTTGTCACATTCACAGTCCAAGCACTACACGTGGATCATACCGCCAAGTGGCGATAAGTCTACACACATGTTTTCATAAATATTGAAAGATTTTATGGTGATTGTTGTAATGTTGATGTGAAAAGGAATCACTTTGAATTGAATTGAGTGCCTCATTAACGTTTGAATAATGTAAAGTTTGATAATCATTTCTGATTTCTAGAATCATTCCTATAATGTTCTGTGCGTATTCACTGTAACTCGATGAAAAACTTCATGAAATTAGTGAAACCTTTTCACAACTGTTACGTCGACCGCACACAAACAAAACACAATATTGATTCATTTTCAGGTTTGTATAAATTTGAGAAATATTATATTAAAACTGTATATTTCATTCAGTTGAATGACCTCTGAGATGATTTAAAGCCAAATGTGAATTCCATATTTCTCTTTGTTTTCAGTTTCCGTTGATAATGTCGCCGAACAACAAGGAAGAAGAAGTGATTGAAGAGTCGTTGGCAACGAGGGCAGGAAAACGTCTGGCAAACGCGCCGCCGGGAGAAGAGATCTGTATTTCCGGAGCCGCTGGCATCTTCCCCGACTCAAGTGATATCTACGCGTTCAGAGACAATTTATTCAACAAGTATGATATGGTGACCGCTGACCACCGCAGGTGGAATCTAGGTAACTATGTCACGTCTCTTCTGGAAAACTACATTCTTTATAATCTCATCTTTTACAAAAACTGTAATGTTCTTGTAAATGTTGTTTTTAAAGTTTTCTCAAACAAAACAACTCATACCTCAGCTATAATGTTGTTTATGTTTCCGACAAGATACAAGACTAGCATCGGTAAGTTGGGGTACTAACAAGTTGATCCTCTTATATGGCGTGAGACTGAAGCTCCGAGCCCTTGTAATAGTTTGACAGTTAATAGTAAAACCAGTCTTTCATAACGTTGGATGTAACCACGCACTGTACTGATGGCTTGGATCTATTGGCGGCCACCTATCAAACGTATCATCTACGGTAGCCTAATCAGTCGTGAAGCGTCCAGATACCAATTGAGACGCCCACCCAGAGAAAATGGTGTTATTTATATGGCTTTATTAGCCTATGAAATTTCACCAAAATGTCAGAGCCTTACCAATACCAAAGTTCATCATAGTTGAATTAGTTTCAAATAATTGAATTATGTCATTTCTCAACACACTCTGGCTTCAGTCAATAGAGTCAATTAAGATTGTTTAGAAAACACCAGTTTCTGACAAATTGAATCTAAATTATCAATAGCAACCTTTTATGCAAATGTACCCTGTCATCTTCATTCCATTTCCCAGAGTAGCTTGTTTTTGCTTTCAGAGTAGCGCAGTCAGAATTGTATCGGGGGAGAGGGGTGGAGGGCTCAACAGTCCCTTAGTAGTCAATTAGTAGTCTTCTGGTAATATTCTGGCTGTTTTTTCTAGTCATACAAAGTCAAGAATATTGTTTTCCTATACAGTAGGCCTGATTGCATACAATGTAGCCCACACATGTTAATGATAAAAAGACAGTTATTTGAATTTGATGTGCAATTTAAAAATTGATTCAACAAATATTAGCACTTTTTAAAATGAAATAGAGCTAATGAATTATGAGAAGATGAATTTCCGAGTATGAAAAATAGCTAGTGTTTTATATCTCTTCCGTTTTTGAAGACCATTTGTCGAGACAGGACCCGGGAAAACTGGGACGTCTGGTCACCGTAAGCTTGACTTGTCTTTTCAGAGCACCCTGAAATCCCCCAGCGCACGGGTAAACTGGACAACATCGACAAGTTCGATGCCTCGTTCTTTGGTGTGCATTATAAACAAGCTCAGTCGATGGATCCAATGTGTCGGATTCTGTTGGAGAAAGCATACGAGGCCACCGTTGATGCAGGTCAGTTACGCAGTCATCTTAATATTCATCACTGTTGGCTATTTACGTAATCAACAAGAAACAGGTCACTGACAATGATAATCGTGGTTGCCAATTGATCTCAGAAAGTATCACCGATAGTTTGAATTTATTTATCATAATCGATTATTTGATAAATTGGAGAAACTATTGACAAAATAATAAAAAATCTATAATTCAATAGACAATAAATGCGATTCACAGTAGACCTGTCCATCCAAAGAAAGAAAGAACACACTTTGAGAAAAGTTTGAGAAAAGAACACACTGTGTTGTGCTACAGTTATACCAACCATTAATCAGTCATCTTGGACGCAGAGCGCAAACTTGTGAGCAGGTTGAAAAACTATCAATAAATGTTTGAATAAATAATGATTTAATCGGTTGAAAGGTATTGCTGATCGACGGTGAATGTTGATATCTCCTGCCTTGAACTGAGTCCCTTGTCAGCGTTCATCAGGGCTAGAACAGGGGCCAACACCACCAATCTGTCCAGCCATGGCTCATTCTGATTACATTCTATAATGTGCAGTATAGGTAATTCATACAGAGTAATAATAAGATGTTCTTATTCAACGACCAATTAAGAAACACAATAACTGAGTCCGTATGCAATTGAATATTTTACTGTAATTAATGATATGAGATTCATCCTGAAGATAGTAATGAAATAGACCCTTTTGGCAATGCAAGAGCCGTCGTTTTACGGGAACCGTGGTTGATTGCAGGCGTGAACCCCGCCGAGCTGAGAGGGACGCGGACGGGGGTGTTTATCGGCGCCTGTTTCTCCGAGTCCGAGAAGACGTGGTTCTACGAGAAGCTACAGCCGTACGGCTTCGGGCTCACGGGATGCAGCCGAGCCATGCTGGCCAACCGGATCTCATATTGGCTGGGAATAAACGGTACACGCTTAGCCGACGCAAAACTAGTTGCGGGAAAAGTCGACCTACTTTTTTGTTGTATTTGTTAAATGAATAAGTTGTTGATATTTATTTTACTGGCGTTTTCATTTGATTTTGTTTCGTAAGAAAATAAAATGAAAATGAGTAAAGATGAATTTCTCTATTTTTATAAGCAGAGTGCATGCACCCCCTTAAGAGTCCATGGGAGTCGATTTAGTGGAATATCAGTTTTTTGGTTTTAACTTTTGAACGGTATAAAATATAGACATTCTGCAAACAATGAAACACAGATATTGTCAATACCTTCAAGATGTAATTAATTAATTAATAACTAATTGTAATATATAACTGGTGTAATTAATAACTATTGATCTCAAATCACCTGATTGTCAGGCGTATACATTTAAAAACACATAATTTCTAAGCGTATACGCCTGACAATTGTGCTATATGAGATAACTATTACTTACACCAACTTGAAGGCATTGGAAGTATCTGTGTTTCGTGGTTTATCTCACACCGTTCAAAAGTTATCACCAAAAACTGATATTCTGCTAAGTCGACTCTCATGAGTTTTTCAGTTGGGACCCCTGAAAAACCTACCAATAAAGTCTACTGTATTTAGAATAGAATAGTGTTTATCAATCATATAAGTAAGCAACATTACGAATCAAAAAGTGGCAAGGTTCAATTGGGTGACTGCCCCCTCCCCCAGTATTATTTTAAATGCTTATAAATGAAAGTGTGCAAGGCAAACTAAATGTGCTACGTCCATGTGAGGTAAATGGTCATCATGTGCAGGTCCGAGCTACACGGTGGACTCTGCGTGCAGTTCCAGCCTGTACGCGATGGAGCACGCCTACAAGGCGATACGGGACGGCCTGTGCGACCAAGCCTTCGTGGGCGGATCCAACCTGTGTCTCCACCCGTACCTCTCGCTGCAGTTCAGTCGACTCGGAGTGCTCAGTCCACAGGGGAAATGCAAGTCATTCGACATACAAGGTAAAATATCTCTTACTTATCATACTTATCCCAATGATCAATCTTGATATTAAATAATAAGGAACGTAATTATACATGAAACTGTTGGTAAGCTAGAACCAAGTGGTGAATTACTTGTATAATGAGTGTTTTCTCTCTGTAGCGAATGGCTATGCCCGAAGTGAAGCGGTGGGGGTGATATTCCTGCAGAAGGCCAAGGACTGTAAGCGGGTTTATGCGACGATGGTCCACGCCAAGACCAACTGCGACGGCTACAAGGAGCAGGGGATCACGTACCCCTCAGGACTCATGCAGCAGGAGCTCCTGCAGGACTTCTACAAGGAGTGCCAAGTGGATCCCTCAACACTGGCCTGGATGGAAGCACACGGCACCGGAACAAGGGTCAGATATTAAACAGCATTCGTTTCTGATGAGGAGTTTTAAATTAAAATATAAATATTGAATAGCAGCGCAGAACGTTACTGAGGATCGGATCACATGGAGAATCGCTCATCGAAATCTATGTTTTCACCAAATCAGTCATTGAATAATAGCAAAAAAATCAAACTTCGATGCAAGATTGAGAGATATTTATTAATGATAGTAAGAAAACCATAAGTATTGTTTACATGTAATTTGTCTTACACTTAATACTGTATTGCTAAAAAGTAAAAACACAGAATAAAAATGAATCAATTAAAATATAAAAATGTACAAAAATAATATAGTTGAAAGAATAATAAAACGAAAATAGAATGAGAAAAAAAATATGAGTTAAGCATTTATATATTATATTTAGTTATTTTCATTTTCATTTCATTTGCTATTATCAATTTTCGTACTGTTTTTTTCCTATAAATTGGGTTTAACGACGCTCTGTAATGATAGCGAAGATAGATCTACGACACGGATAGATGACTCATGAGTTGAAGGTTTCTTAGGTCGTGGGAAGGATATTGTGAAGGAAGTGAGGCACATGTTCCTGCTCTATCCTCACCACCTGCATGCAGTGTAAACACTAATAATGCTAATGACGTGTGGTGGGCAGGTGGGAGACCCCGAGGAGTGTAATGCGTTGAGTGCGGTGTTCTGCAAGGGGCGCAAGAAGCCGCTACCGGTCGGTTCCGTCAAGTCCAACATCGGCCATTCAGAGCCCGCCTCCGGCATCTGCTCCATCACCAAGGTCATCATCGCCATGGAAACGGGACTGATCCCACCGAACCTGCACTACCAAACGCCGAGAGAAGGAGTAGAGTCGTTAATCAACGGAACACTGCAGGTACATGCTAGCAATCTCAGAACTGGATTAGTTCAGAGAATTGATTCAAGCTGAATTGCAATGAATGAATTGCGTGGTTTTGCGACGGTAAGATGTTTTGGTGAGACAAGGTGTTTGTATATGACATCATATTCACATCAGTGGCATAGCCAGGGGGGGGAGGGGGGGGCGGCAAGGGTTTTTTGACAGGTTCACTTATATATCAACAAGTTGCAGGTAAGGTTTTCAATATTTCAAGTTCTCCAAGGTCTGTACATGTAGAGTGAGCTGAAAGAATATTTTCCATTCAAGATTTCCATACTTCTACGCTCATCTCTCACAACGCACATTCTGCGTTTTCCTAGTATTAAGCATATTGAAACTCTTAAGTGATCTAATTGATAGTGGTAATTGTTTGTGACCTTTATGTTTGTTTCTTCTTATTTGTTACTGTATATTGATCAGTTTTCCTTGTGCAATGTGTACATCTTTAAATTTCCTATGATTTGTGCTTGCCTATGTGAGTCAGAATTGGCTCTAGTTGCTCGATGCGCTTGACAAGGTGTACAAGTTGCTCTGACTGGACCAGGTGGTGACGGAGCCGCAGCCCTGGGAGGGCGGTCTTGTTGGCGTCAACTCGTTTGGCTTCGGTGGCGCAAACGCTCACATCTTGCTGCGCTCCAATCCCAAGACAAAGGTCAACGGTGGCGCCCCTAGTGACAACATACCCAGACTAGTGACCGTCTCGGGACGGACTGAGGCGGCGGTCGAGCGCATACTGGATGACGTATGTTATTCTAATACCTACTGGACTAGACATGTTGTCATTGTAGATGTTGAGCTGGCATGACAGATGTTTAAAGATTAATTTTAGAGACACTATAGTGTTATTTGTATAGGCTGCAATGGGCAACATGCATGCAATATAATGAATTACGTAATAATGTCCATGATAAATATAAGCCGTCAATGAATGTTCGCATCCAACTGCCAACACCTAACAGATTCACCAATATATTTCAGGACTTGTTGCAAGTCAAAAATATCTTTCTCCTTTATACAAATTCAACTTCCAACAATTTAGAATCAGATTCAGTGCTAGCTAGACTACGTGGCTAAAATGTGAACGTTTCTGAGAAGGTAAATATCTGTGTTTCGTCAGGAAACAACAATATACTTGTAAGACTGGTTATCGATCAGTGGAGATGAGTAGTTGCGTTTGTCTTGCAGCTCGAGTCCCGTGCAGTGGACGCGGAGTACGTGGGCCTGTACCACAGCGTGTTCTCCACCAAGACCCCGGGACACGTTTACAGAGGCTACACAGTGCTGAGGCCAGGGAAACACAGCAGAGACGTCAAGGTAACAGCTCTCAGCAACACACATATTACACCAAGCAATCATTGCACTCATGAACAAGATTCACTCTTGGCTACCAAGCCAAGCGTGTTCTCCACCAAGACCCCGGGACACGTTTACAGAGGCTACACAGTGCTGAGGCCAGGGAAACACAGCAGAGACGTCAAGGTAACAGCTCTCAGCAACACACATATTACACCAAGCAATCATTGCACTCATGAACAAGATTCACTCTTGGCTACCAAGCCAAGCGTGTTCTCCACCAAGACCCCGGGACACGTTTACAGAGGCTACACAGTGCTGAGGCCAGGGAAACACAGCAGAGACGTCAAGGTAACAGCTCTCAGCAACACACATATTACACCAAGCAATCATTGCACTCATGAACAAGATTCACTCTTGGCTACCAAGCCATACTAGGCATATTGGTTCATGTGAGTGCAGTATTAAAGAATAACAAAATGTTTATGTAACACCGTAAATAATTCTAAATAATTATGAATTCTAAATCTAAATTCTGATTCTGTTAATAAACATTTACAGTATAGTAACATTTATATATTAAGAATTATTTCAATTGTTTCAAGAATGAAGGCGAGTGATTAATTATGTCAGGTGCAGCATAATGACGGCTGTACGTTAATTAATAGATATAAATTATGTTTTTGCAAATGTAGGTTATTTCTATTTATTCTAAAGTTGCTATTGTTTTCTTCTGCTAGTTCAAGATTACTGTGCAATTATTGAATCCCATATACGATTTGCTATTGGCGCATGGGGACAAAGCTCAAATACCAACATAAACAGAATTTTCGTACTCCAGAAGAAGGCAATAAGAAACATTTTAGGCCTAAAGAAAGTCGAGAGTGTCAGGACTTATTTTATAGAATTAAACATCATGACAGTTTCTTGTATATATATATATTCCATACTGACAAACGCCATGAACAGTGGGGTACTCAAAAACACGAACTCGGCAGTCCACTCACACAATACACGAAGGAAAACGGATGTACATGTTGTCAGTGGAAGACACAAATATTCCGAGGAGGCCCCCAGCACTGCTAGTATTAAACTGTTCAACAAACTACCAAATTACATCAAAGAGCAGGACACCATTTCGCTATTTCAAATAAAGTTAAAAGTTTACCTAATAGAAAACGCTTTTTACAATATCGAGGAATTTTTAGGACTGTAATGATATGTGCTTGAATTGCTTGAATTAAAATTATAAATAATTATATAGATATACGTATAGGCTCTACTACAGTTCAAAGTAATAGCCTAAATAGTTCTAGGGTGTCAACAATTCAAACTAAAAAGTCCTCAAATAGTCTTAAATACTACATACTGTTAATTCTTTATATTAATATTTTATTCTTTATATTCTTAAATACTTATTATTATTACATTAATATACTATATTATAGCAAATAACTTCATAATTATATTATTCAGGAAATAAATTAAGACTGGTTATGTATACTATGGCTAACTGCTGTGACTGTTGTTCAAACAATGTATTTTGTAATGAATAAACCTATCTATCTAACAATGAAAATAATAGTACAATAGGATGGAAGAGTAAAATCTGTGTTTTTTCAGTATTGCCGAAATCTGTCATCTCCACCGCAATGGTTTGTATTCTCGGGGCTCGACAGCCAATGGACGGGAATGGGTAAATCTCTTCTGACAATTCCCGCGTTTGCGTCGGCGATAGAGAAATGTGGCCGAGCGTTGAAACCCAAGGGAGTCGATGTGATGAAGATTATTACCGACGACAAGTTGGATACTATCCTGCATTCTTTCATCGGTATCACAGCCATGCAGGTGATAATATAATATTGTTTTCTTCAACTTGTTTTATCAACAAACTAGTATTATATTTTAATTTGTTGTATTGATTTTGTTTGAACATTATTTATTTTCAGAAGTAGGCCTATTGTTTTTATTTTTGTTCTCAAGTTCTAATGATCGTCGTTGTATAACATGATTTATATTACTTTTGCGCATTTTGTGAATAAATAAATACATAATACTATACGATTACTTACTTGTAAAGACGTACTGATATTGAAAAACATTGAGTTTTGTGGGTTCCATTTCATTTCATTTTGTATTATTATTATTAACAATTACTTCTTCTCCTCGAATAGTTGGGGGTTTAGATGAGTAAGTAACAAAATTTAATTATCTAATCCCCTTTTGCCAAATCCCATCTGTTCAGATTGGTCTGGTGGCCGTGCTGGAGACGCTGTGTATTCGCCCGGACGGCTTGATTGGCCACTCGATGGGAGAAGTGGCTGCGGCGTACGCAGACAACTGTCTCACGGTCCAGCAGGCGATGCTAGTCGCGTACTACCGGGGGCAAGCGTTGACGGGAACAGAACTCGTCAAGGGCTCAATGGCGCATGTTGGTAAGGATGGGACGTTTCAACGACCCCACCAACAGCAAGGTTATACGGGGGTACGGAGGAAGTTTACAATAACCCGTGGCTCTAACGGGATTCGAACGAGTGCCTCAATTGCCTGGCGTTATTTATCTGATGAATATTATGAAAAAGTTACGAGTTTATTTATACGATGATACAATATGGTGTAGCTCAAGTTAATAGTACCAAAGAATAATATTGAATTTACCTTACACAAAAAATAGATGTAGGCTAAAGAAATGACATATTCATTTTCTTAAACAATCAAACAATTGGATATATAAGTCAACTGAATTTGTGAAAATAATTCATATTCAATTAAGTTAACAATGTATTATATATTTATATATTCATTGTACATAGAAAAGTAGGGGCCTACAACCTATATTTTAAATTTTTAAATGTTCATATGAGTTAAAAATGTATTATTCTATTTGAATGTAATCAGATATATGTATACCTACTGGTATTAATTCATTTCAATTCCATTGATGAAAAAATCAGTGACTTTTGTATAATAAAGAATTTTTAGTACAGAATAGGCAGACATACCGTGTAACTGTGACATTATACATATTGTTTTGTGAAATCGTACTTGTCAATAGTCTGAGATGAGTGCATTTGTTTGCAGGTCTCGGCTATCAGGCCGTTGTGGATATCCTGCCGGAAGACGTGGAAGTGGCTTGCCGGAACAGCCCCAGCAGCTGTGTGATCTCCGGCCCTACCAAAGCGGTCAACACACTTCTGAACGCTTTCACAGCAAGAGGTGTCGACGCATCGCTGATCAAGTGTGCTAACGCTGCCTTGCACAGCCGTTTTGTCAACAGCGTTGGACCAAAGTTAATTAAACAATTGCACAAAGTGAGTATATTTGTCTAGGTGAAGTCTGAAAGTTGACCAGGTTTACCACTACGGACATTTCTGTTGTTGTTCGTCACAATTTGGAAGAAAATTCCTTTTTGTCCAATCAGAATCCAGAACGCAACCGAAATAAGAGTTTTTTATTTTAAGAATTGGTGCAGATTGCCTCAAAGGTTCAGTCACAATATTAATTTTCTGATGAATGAATTTGTTAGTTCATGCTTGAACGTGAAATTAGTCCATTGTGATCCAATCATGACGTCTACAATTTGATACCAGACATGGCTCAAACTCAAATACGATTAATCATTGCCGATCACGTTCCAGTAAACGCAGGAATAATTATATATAATAATCTGCCTCAATATCTAAGAGATCTTGCTAATAATAACAGAAGCGTTCATAAAAATAAGGTTGCAGATTATCTGCTTAACCATGGTTTCTACAGTAGGCCTATAGATGAACTTGAAAATGGAAAATATTGTAAATGTAACTTCTGTATCACGTAATTCTTGTCATTTAAACCTCGTATGGTTATTTATTCATAGAACCCAACATATTTAGCTTTTTACCTTCACTTGTATCTTTATTTCCTTCAACATGTTCCAAAACTTGTGTGATTACACACAAGAGTGTAATTGCATCATTGATATTACGTACTATGAATTATTTGTATGCCGATTAATGGAGTAAATATCTATCTCTTTGTTTCATCTGAATAGGTGATCCCGAATCCTAAGACGAGATCGGCCCGCTGGTTCAGTTCTTCGGTAGCCGAGTCACAATGGAGCGCCCAATCGTGTCAACTTGCCTCGGCTGAATACTGGACGAACAACCTTCTGCGGCCGGTGTTGTTGGAAGACGTTGCGAAACATATTCCGCGGGGCGCGGTGCTGATAGAAGTTTCCCCCGACGGAGGCCTCTCGGATATTCTCAACAGCCTCACAAGACAGACGATAAACGTGCCTCTGATGGCTAAGCAAGACAAAGACTTGGATCACTTCCTAGCAGCCATCGGACGGTAAGTGGATTCAATGATTTTATTCAGAGATGTAGCAAGTAGCAAATACAAATATGTTTCATGGCATTTCGATTCATTTCACATAATGATCTGGTTTACTATTTTAGTATTTTTCACCATAAATGTCATTTTCACAGTATTTAGCTACATTTAGCTTTTTGTTGAAAGTTGCACGATTTCGTATATATTGAGCTGGATCGTATAGAATATTATTTTTGAAAAGTGTGCTTGAATATAAAATTAAGTGGAGAAATCAAATGTCAAGTTGCAAAGAATCGTTATCTCTTTCCTTAAATATCTATGAAGAATAAGTGTTATTCGGACAACTTCCTGCCTCAAACTGAAAAGTCCGAAAGAATGTGTTATTTTCGTTATAATCCCGGAGTTGTTGATCTAGAGTTTGGAGCTCCTGGTTTTAGTAGTTTGCTACAAAATGCTATATTCCATGCAAATATTGACTACCAAAACTGAAAACAAATGCTATATTTCTACAACTCTAACTATACTGTATATAATGTCATCCTGTCATAACGAGATTTCAACGATGAAACACATTTTAATCGAGTGTTGGAAATATTTTTTAAAAAATCAATGAATGTAAACACATGAATGATACACATCATTAAACATTTATATGCAATTTGGACCAGCCATTTCCAAGAAAATGATCTAATAAACATTATTTGTTCATCGAATAGATAGAAATATATATATATATATATATATATATATATATATATATATAGGGCCAGATATCCAAATCCATTTAGTCAGGGGGAGATTATCACCACAATCTCTAGGGCAGATTCAAATGGAAGCCACTTCCTCCTCCTCTTCTTCACTCCTACTACCATCTTCCTCTTCTTCTCTTCTTATTAGTTCTCTCCACCGTTCTCTATTCTCCCACCACTTCTCTTCTTTCACTTGACTCCATTCCTCCTCTCCATCTTTCTCTTGGTCGCCCGACTCTTCTCTTCGTCATGCAATTGTCAACCATCTGAAACATTTTCTTCGGAATCCACTCGTCATCCATACGCATCATATGTCCAAACCAACCTAAGCCTTTCCCTTTCCATTTTAAGAGTCAATCTGTCCACTGCCACTTCCTTCCTTATCTCTCTGCTTCTGTTGTTCTGCCTCTTTGCTACTCGTGCCCCGCTCCTAATGAACCTGTTGTTGAGATTGTCTGAGTGTCCGATGCTAGCCTGTACGAGGCGGGCCTGGAGCCGCAGCTGGCCCAGCTGTACCCGCGCGTGGACTTCCCCGTGAGCCGCGGCACGCCCATGATCTCGCCGCAGGTCGGCTGGGACCACTCGCAGAGCTGGTTCGTCACCAGCTTCAACAACAACGACACCTTCAAGTCGGGCGAGAGGGACGTCATCATCAACACCTCCAACGAGGACATGGACTATTACAAGGGACACGTTATCGACGGGAGAAACTTGTTTCCGGCCACGGGATACCTCGTAAGAATAAGACCGGCTAATGTAATCCTTATACGTACATAGATGGATTGAGAAGACAATTGTATTTCACTTGATTAGGGTACAAAGTATGAATAATGATTCAAGTAAAGTTTTGTAAAACTACTGGAAGTAAAACTAATGGAACTATGTATCGATGTGTTCAATAGAACGAACAACTGTGATAAAATAATAGAGAATTCTGGTGTGATAATGCATGGGCATGAATATTATTCACGTTTCTCTGCACTTTTACGCTTTATTACAACTTTTAACCCAATCAAATATGTTGAAACTATACAGTTCTTCTTCTTTGTTGAATCTCTAAATCCGCCATTGGAAGTCCTGCTTTGAATCATTTTGTCATGTGTTGCCCCTCAGCAAAGTGAATTTGTTGAAAGCTTCTTCAGAACCTGTTCCATAAATAATATCTATTTGTTGTTTGAAGGCTTTGGTCTGGGAAACGCTCGCCATGAGGAATCAACATTCCGTGTCGGAAATGCCAGTAGTTTTTGAAAACGTGCGATTCCATCGTGCTACAAACTTGCCCAAAGAAGGTAACTACTCCTGCGCATTTCTCTATTTCCCTGTCTGTCTTCTGTACTGGCAATACAGCACAAGGTTTTCAAACTGAAAATAAAACTGAATCATAAGAAGAAGAATTTCAACGTTTGAACATTACGGACCAAGTTATATATATATATATATATATATATATATATATATATATATATATATATATATATATATTTCTTCCGTTCTCCTAAAACCGAGACACTTGATAGTCATGAGCACATTTTTGTGGGAGCCGGGACTGGAAGTTCAAACAACAACGACATTTCTTTTCTAGGTAACGTGGATTTCATTGTGATGATCCAAAAAGCGAGCGGTAACTTTGAAGTTGTGGAAGGGGGCGCGGCAATCGTGACGGGGACTGTTTTCGCCTCGGACGATATCGAGTCGGAGATGGTCGACCTCGAACCACCGAAACGGTCACAGCAGCCCGACCTTATTGAAATGTCAAGCAAAGATATTTACAAGGAACTGAGGCTTCGTGGTTATAACTATAGCGGATTATTCAGAAGCGTCATCTCAGCGGATAACAAAGGTAACGACCCCACCGACAGCCAGGCTGTATGGGGGTGTTGCTGTATTAGTCTAGTCATAATCATGAAACTAAATGAAAAATGGTGATTTGTATATTTTAAAACATGTGTGGTAGGTATTGTATTTATTTTCCATCCTTATTTCTCTTATTTTTGAGCAGAACTTTAGTCACTGCCTCCTGAACAAGATAACAGTAGTAGGTGGCAAGTAGAAAGATAACAATCTATTGTCTCTTAATAGAGTTCTTATGATCTATAATCTTTGACGTCATATTGATCATCAAATAAAAAAATATCAATTATTTCAGAAACGCTTCAATAATCGACTTGGAATAAATGCTAATCGAATATATAATTGTTTCAGTATGGTAATTTCAGTAAAAGCAACACACAATGAATGAATCAGTGGCTGCCATAAACGACACAGAATAATAAGCAATTGATAGAATGAAAGGAAGAACGGTAATGAATGAAGAGAGTGAAAGCGTATGAAATAACAGATATGCTGTGTTTTGTGTGCAGGCGTGACTGGTAAAGTGCAGTGGTCCAACAACTGGGTGGCGTTCATGGACAACATGCTGCAGATCCAGATCTTGATGGAGGACACGCGCAGCCTGTTTGTGCCGACCGCTATCGACAAGCTGTCCATCAACCCCAGCATGCACCTCAGCCTGGTGAACGCTGCCAGCGGAAACCAGGCCCGAGACAAAGGTGGGCTTCAATCACCCAAACACATTCAACATTCTTTTATACTCTACAACCAGTTGGTCAGAAGATGGTGTTTTAAAGCTCCCATTGAAAATTATCTATATCTTTTTTTTTCACTTTATTATTTCACGCATTTTATTTCCCATCATCTTGAAGGTATCAAAGAGACCTGTTTTTCTCCTGTTTTAGAATTTTGATATCTCATACTGTTGAGAAATCATCACCTCAAAATACTATATTTCACCAAGACCCCATTCTACGAATAATAAAAGTGTGTTACTTGAGCTAATTATTAATTGGGGAACAGAAATATCATTGGTGACCAAGGGTAATTGCAAGTTGATCCACTTATTGTCACTTGATCAACGAGTGTAATATTCGTAAAACAGGACCTCAACAGGACCATGCATTCTTAATTACCAGTAGTGGCAAATGTTCTCATTGTTCCAGCCTTCAACTAACAAGCATGTGTACTGTTTGTTTGTAGAGGATTTGAATGCGGTTGGCAACTGTGCCGTGTTGGATGTGTTTGTGCACCGCGAGGTTGGCATCATCCGATCGGGCGGTATCGAGATACGCGGGCTGAACGCGTCGGCAATTGCTCGCAGGAAACCGCTCAGCGATCCCGTCCTCGAGAAGTACCAGTTCGTGCCAAACAGTCACGGTGAGGGATCGCTCGTTCGTCCTAAACTAACCTGAACCTAACCAATCAGACGTCCTAAACGAACGCAGGCGCTCACTGCCTGCTAGCGGCCGAGCCACAGGGTTGAAGGCAAAACACCGAGATATGTAACTTACATTATCTCTCATCTCACTCACTCTGACAGTGTGTGAATCTCTCAGAATACAGTAAACATATCAATGCTGCAACTACTGTCATATTATAAGTAAATACGTTAACGGTAACGCACAATAAGGTAAATAGCACTGGCAGCATGGGACTTACCAACAGCCCGCTTTAGTTCAAACGTTGCCGCTAGATGGCTCTTCCATTTAGAAAATGGTCTATTGGATCTAAACTAAAACCTACTCCCGGTAAGGAGAATAGCGAAGTTGAACCGTGAGTCGAGTCTCACATTGACTCCGTTGTGGATATTTGTCAATTAACGCCATTCGTTGTTCCCCCCCTTTCACGTCCAACCAAGTGGCCTGAGAGCGCTGTATATGACCCGTACCTATAAACGTGCACGTTTACTACCTGTTTCTCACACAGTTAGCTAACGGAAGTATTGTTGACAACAGGTGAGCTGGGTCTGCGCGAAGCCCTGACGGTGTGTGTCCACGTTGGCCTTGAGAACCAGCTGGGCATCAAGGTCAAGTCTGTGGAGCTGGTGGACGCGCACACGCAGCCGGACCGACAGCTGCTGTCGGTGGCGCTGGCAGCGGTGCTGGCTGACCTGCCCTTGATACAGGTACAGGCTGCACAACCTAACGGTCATATTTCTAGCACCTCAAAAGCAGCCCTAGACTCTTGGGGCTAGCCGAGCCTGGGACGTTATCTCATGTGGCAGCCGCGGTAAGACTGCTGTCATTTATCCATGGTGTCCAGATTTAATCCTGGCTTGAATTCTATGATACCCTTGTCAATATGGTTCCAGTTCCACGAAAGTTTTGGGGTGGTAAGATCGCCCTTGTTGAGCCTTTCTTCCTTAGCCTTCATTGAGAACAATGACTTTGTATCAAGGTTTGATGTTGATGGAAAAAAGTTCAAGGAAAGTAGTCTGGGTTCTGCTTTCTGTCATGTACACTTCAGGTAATTCATAAACTAATCACTGATTCTATGTTTTCTTATCGCATAACGTTCGATGTGTAACGTATACAGCTTAATTATTTTTACCAAACGACATGGAGATAAACCAACAGACGATCCACGGTCACCAGACCAGAGGCAGAAATAATATCCACGTCCCTGCCCACAATCTGGCACTGTACAATGAGAACCCTGAATATGCGGGGGCCATTCTTTACAGCAAGTTACCACAGACGCTGAAAACCATGACCGACAATAATCTCAGGCTATCTCTTAAACGTATCCTCCTTCAGCTATGCCCTCACACCATCAATATGAATTCCCACCCAACACACTGTAACCATATTATCAACATGACTAGAGATTATTATTATTATTATTATTATTACTAAGGTCTTTATTCACTGTCATTAAAAATACCTGAAAGTGCAAGATTCGACAAAGTCGTTCTTCCATCCAACACTGTTATACAACAACAAAAGTTACAGAACATCTATTACAAACACTAATCAAAAGTATACAAATTGTAAATAATAAGAAAATAATAATCAAGATCAAGAAAATTAGAAAAGAGAACATAACATATATAAATGTGTATTCATAAATCCAAAAAGGGGCAGTAGCAGTTCTTTGTTGCTTCCATACAATCATCTTCTCTATTTGGATTTCCATCAATTCTAAGGCCCTCTGACATGATTGTTGTAAGATTCCTGAACTGTTGCCATGTTCTCTACCTGGCTTTCGTTTGTCTGCCGCCGCCCAGGCTGAGCTCAGCGTGCTGTCGGCCCCGAACAACCCGCTGACGGAGGAGCTGGGGCCCGGCATCAGCGTGGACGACCGGAAGCTGTCCGGGGAGCAGAACTGCCTGTTCGTGGTCGGCACCGGCCTGCTCGGGCGGCCGGCCACGTGCCAGGTGGCGCTGGCCTGTGTCGGCTCCACGGGCGTGCTCATCTCCAGAGAGAAGATACATCAGGCGACGGACGACCTGGCATCGGCACAACTTGCCTTACTCAACGAGTACGTCGTCGGTGACGAGAAGATAGTCTTGCTGAAGAAGGTATACACTTGGTTCAGGATTGCCCCATTATTTCAACATATCAACCCAGTCATACAGATGGAAGTACAAAATAGTGGCTCCTCGCAAAGCGAATTTTTTTCCATTCGCTGTTTAGTGAATACAGAATTTCGACGCTCGGTTATTTCAAGGAAAAATAATAACGGTAATAAATGAAGCACCAAGAAACAAATTATCAGTTCAGGTTATATTCATAGATATTTATCTCAATCAGACTAGAAACATGAAAGACAAACATCAGCCGTCAGACCTGATAACTGAATTATTATATATTTAATAAAGCTGAAAAAAGGACATCAAGTGAATGCAGAAAATGAAAGAACAAAATTTGAAAATTGTCCGGTTTAAATGGAAGACGGTATTTCGAGTGAATTCGCTAATATTTTCCCGATGATTTGGTTGCTTCGCCATCGCTAGTGCAATAGCCTGTTCACATGATTCGACCGCGCGATATCGCGATTATTATTATTAAATTTCAATTACACGTGAAGTACATAAAACGTGGCTTCTGTACTTGGATAAAATCTTGTTTTGTTCATGTGATTGTTTGTTTTGCGGCTGTAGCTTCCCGCACCGTCCGAGTGTGTGGTGATTGCGATCAGGGAGGGCGACCACGGCTGGATCCCTCAGCTGCAGGAGGCTCTGAAAGCCGAGCCGAGAGTGGTGCTGATGGTCGCGCAAGGAGAGCCGCTCAACGGCATCCTGGGCTTGTTCAACTGTATCCGCAAGGAGCCAGGCGGCGACAAGGCCAGGTACACAGCACTCTCTCATTCTGACTCCAAGCACATGAACGCACAGACATATACGCTGATTGCCATCAAGGATAGTTCTCAGTGGAATTGCCTAAAGTCATTCATCTGGTCCCACTCGGAGCTCCACTCTCATCATTTTCTCTCTTTACTTTCATTACAGTAATATGCATCACTATATTATTTTTATTTGTATAACTATAGATTACTATATTATTACTGTACTACTGTATCAATAATATTACTATATTTTATAATATAATATCATAACATTTGCATTATTATCATATTTACATTTCATTAATAATTATTGTTGAATGGTTGAATGGAAGATCAATGGGGCAGTGCTCTCGCCTTTGAAAGTGATGAAACTTGGATTGAACTGAATGAATTCCAGGTGTTTCTTCATCTTGGATAAAGACGCGCCCGGTTTCTGCCCCGACCTGCCGTTGTACAAGAGCCAGGTGTGTCTGGACCTGGCGCTGAACGTGTACAAGGACGGCCAGTGGGGCAGCTACCGCCACCTTCCGCTGCCCGAATGCCCACTGGTCGGCGTCAAGCATGCGGTGTGTAAAGCCACGGTCCGAGGGGACTTGTCCAGCTTCCGCTGGCAGGAGGGGCCGCTCGACCCCCACACGTGAGTCCACTACTTAAACCAAGCCATGACATAGCAAGCATGCGGTGTGTAAAGCCACGGTCCGAGGGGACTTGTGGCAGGAGGGGCCGCTCGACCCCCACACGTGAGTCCACTACTTAAACCAAGCCATGACATAGCAAGCAGGTATGTTGCTTCAATAGAAAACACTCATCCTGTCTTTCAGATAAATCATTTGGGGTAATAACAGAAACTTTAATTTCAATTTTAATCCAGTTCTGTTCTGGTTAATTCTCATCTCCATTGCCTGCAAGATAGTTCCGGCTGAAGAGTTGCGTCGATGTTGACTTCGACTCTTATTCCCGAGATGAGAAATGACAAAAATCAAAATGAACTTGAATAAATATTATTATCTGACAAAAACAATGATTGCTATTCCTGAATCATGTTTTCTCTTATCTCACTCTTTATAACACATCCATATACAAATTGGGTGAAAGGTAAAGAGAGAAGAGCAGTTTACCGAGGTCCACAAGTAGATAGGCCTACTTATGGTGAAGAGCCGTTGAGAGAACACACACGAGACTTGAGACGTTTCGGCTGTTGCCTTGGTCACGGTAGAGCAGTCCTATCTACTTGTGAACCTCGGTAAGCTGCTGTTCCCTCTTTCCCTTTCACCCAATTCATACATTAAGCCTCATACTATTTTCCTGGACACCAAGTCACTTTCTAACACATCCTATTTGAATGGTGCAAAAGCTGAGATGTGAGGATTGTTTCAGTCACGTTGCGCAGCCGAACACAGTCATGGTGCAGGTGTACGTGTCTGCGTTGAACTTCCGAGACGTGATGACCGCGACTGGCAAACTAGCGGCCGAAGTCATCGCCAAGGGCAGACAGAGACTCGTAAGTCTCGTCACTGATGTATTCAGAGGCCGTGGGAGGCGATTGAGTGATAACATTTCAACAGTATCAGTAGTATCATTACAAATAAATCAAGTCTGAATAATTTGAAGGAAATCTACACAGTATTTGGCCTAAAAACTAACCAAAATAAATCGAAAGACAATACCATGAAGAAAAAAATCTTCCTTACGAATAATTAAATACAAGTCTAGTAGTAGAAAAAAAAAAAACACACTGTTCTCTTAGTGTTACTAATGATAATAATAATACTTTTATTTATATGTAACAATATACATTGTTGTAGAACAGGTCAAGATTTGTTGTACGTCAGTAAAACATCAGTAAAATATATAAAGAGAGACCTGGTCGGTCATATTCAAATGCTGCTTGCGTATTCGCTTGCGTCTTGGAGCGGGTTAGAGAGTAAAAGTTGTTTCACTTTTCGATTGAAGATAATATCGTTTCTCTCACTCCTGATTTCTTGTGAGAGTTTATTATAGAGGAAGGCACCCGCGTACAAAGTGTCGGATTGTGTGTTTGAATGAAGATATCATTCCTATGACGGGTGTGGTGGTCGTTATTACATGTGCTGACAAGTGGAGCTCCCTTTCTTTTAGCTCGGAACATTCTCGCCTAAAATTTGACACAGCATTGTCACTATTTCCAATACTTATATTAATCTATTG
The DNA here is from genome assembly GCA_907164805.1 of Brachyptera putata. Lineage (NCBI taxonomy): Eukaryota > Metazoa > Arthropoda > Insecta > Plecoptera > Taeniopterygidae > Brachyptera > Brachyptera putata. The sequence continues at coordinate 32,833,668 of OU015467.1, forward strand.
AATAATTTATGAATTGGGTGAAAGGGAAAGAGAGAACAGCAGCTTACCGAGGTTCACAAGTAGATAGGACTGCTCTACCGTGACCAAGGCAACAGCCGGAACGTCTCAAGTCTCGTGTGTGTTCTATCAACGGCTCTCCACCGTGAGTAGACCTATCTCTACTCATGAATCTTGGTAAGCTGCTGTCAAGCCTCGGGCTATTTCCCTGTGAAATACTCTCATGCCTGATAACGATTGAATGCTGGACTTGGATGTTCCAGGACTGCGTGCAAGGTCTGGAGTATTCCGGGCGCACGATGTCGGGCAAGCGGGTGATGGGCAAGATCCAAGCGGGCGCCATGGCGACGGTGCTGGTTGCAGACTCCGACCTGCTGTGGGAGATCCCCGACCACTGGAGCCTGGAAGACGCAGCCACTGTGCCGGTCGTCTACGGAACGGTGAGCCTTCTCTCCTACTCTAGAGGAATATCAGGCTTTTGGTGAGAACTCGGATATTCTCAATACCTTCAAGATGGTATAAGTAATGATTATTTCTTTCAAATCGCCTGATTGTCAGGCATAAGTGTATACACACGATGACTTGAGCCTGATTTACACGGGTCAAGGTTTCGATCAATAGCTTGACATCAACCCTCGAGCTCAAGCCCTTGACCGAAACATTGAGCAGGCAGTTACACGGACGTCATAACAAATGTCAGCTGTTCAAGAAGCGGCCATATTGAAATGTCTCCCGATTGGTCGAAGCAATCACGTGACTTCTTCGACAGGAACGCAGTTGGTCTTGCGCGGTTAAAGATGCGCAGTATGGTTAATAGTATCGTCTGATCGGCTGGTTTTGGTCAAGCCTTGATCGGAAATAGAACATGTGCCTAACGAAAAGGTACCGTCTACAGTACTCAAGGGCTGATGTCAAGCCATTGATCAAAACCTTGATCCGTGTCACTCAGGCTTTCCACATCTTGAAGGTATTGACAATATCTCTGTTTCCACGTTTTCAGAAGTCCAACATTTCATAACGTTCAAAAGTTATCACCAAAAACCTGATACTCCGCTAAATCAAATCCCACGGACTCTTTAAGTTCTTTATTTGGCATGAATTTAAACATCAAAAAGGCGAGGTTTGGTCTTCCAACCGCTCGACCACCTAACCTTGTTCTGTAAACTAACATATTAAAAATATGTTGAAAAAATGTTAATCGTTGTTAAGGAAGGAGGTAAATCGTTGATGAATTAGATTTTCAAATATTTTGGAGAAAGTACTCCAATAGCTGCGCCAACGTTCACCAGCTTACTCCGGTTCGCCTGACTCGGACAACTGGTCAACTAGAGTCAGCTCGTTGTAAACGTGGCGTAAAGCAATATAAGTAGTATGTACGCGCTAGTGATAGCACTCGGTCTTAGATCCCAGGACCGATGTCATCACCAGCACGCGCTGTTGTCCCGTAGTGAAGTTGAAATGAGACGTGTGTGTTGCAGGCGTACTACGCGCTGACGATGAGCGGCCGCATGAAGAAGGGGGACACGGTGCTGATCCACGCAGGCTCGGGCGGAGTGGGGCAAGCGGCCATCAACATCGCGCTGTTCGAGGGCTGCACGGTCTACACCACCGTCGGCACGCAGGAGAAGAGGGACTTCATCAAGCAACGCTTCCCGCAGGTTAGCAACACATTCACAGTCACATGCAGGAACATTTAACATTCATTACATGGGAGTAGGGTGAGAATAAATGAATGATACAAGCAGGAAAATGATGGATGTGAGAACGATCCATACAGGTTTTACTATAATCGAAAAAGTCAATATGCATAATATTTATTTTCAAATTGAGCTCATAATATCCAATGGAAGAGTATTCAATACTGAAATTAACAACAGAATGCGCTTCTGAATGCCATATATTTGCATTTTAATATGGCGACTGATGTGGCAATTCTTCTGAGAAATATAATTTATGCTAATCAGCGTACCATATTGTCCCGAATATAAGGCTAGGGTTTCTCTCGAAATTGCGAGTCCAAAACCCACCCTTGGCTTATATGCAGATTTCGTCGTAATGTCAGTCAAAAACACGTTTTTCACTAAATATGATTGGGCGCACTACACATGCACACTCTTAATAAAGGCATCAACTTGAAACTGCAAAATATTGCCCTAAAAACACATTTAATAAACGTTTCAACATGGAGAAGCATGATTTTCCCAATTCCAATCTTTTTTATTTGACGCGTAGTAATAAACACAGGCACGTTGAGCTGTCAGCTACATTGTCCTGTCAGACCTTGACGAGTAGGTAGGCGGGCCATATGACGATCGTGAGGCCCCTCTCAACGGTTTGTCACACGCAGTTGGCATAGTTCTAACTGGGAAGAGTGATGATTTACGCGGAAAGGAGAGAATCTGTTTGTCGCGTGTGTAGTTGACGGACCGCCACATCGGCAACTCTCGCGACTGTTCGTTCGAGCAGCTGATCATGACGGAGACCAACGGCCGGGGCGTCGACCTCGTGCTCAACTCCTTGGCCGAGGAGAAGCTGCAGGCGTCCGTCAGGTGTCTAGCCGTCGGCGGGAGATTCCTCGAGATCGGCAAGTTCGATCTCGCCAACAACAACCCTCTCGGTCAGTACACGTGGCTCCCTCTTTTGTCACATTTTTTTTATGTTATAAACTCAGACAAGAATTTTGGTGACATTTTTTAAATTCTATTCATGTTTTTTTAAATATTTTTAGTGGAAATTTTATCAAATTCTTGTTTGAAAACTTTCGATAGTTTTTTCAATTCATTCAAATTTTAATCAACATTTTTCCAAGTCTCTCACTGAGTGATTTTTTTAAAACCTTTTTTCAACTTAAAAAAAAAAAATCAATTATTCCTAAATACATTTGTGAATTTTTGTCGATTAATACCAATGTAAGTATAAATTCTCAGAGCTTTTTCGTTTCTCAGTAAATGTTGATCGAAGTTAATATAAAAAGCATAATTCCCAGTAAATGGTTTACTAAAAACATTCAAGGATATTTGTTGAATGGCAACACAACAGTTTAAAGTGTACAAGACAACTAGTAAATCACGTTTTATACATTTTACTGTCGATTGATTTATCAAGACTATTTCATGTATCACTGCCATGTCCATGTCCGGGGAGTTGGGTTGAGGAAGGGCGAGGAACCAATCAACGTGTTTGCACAGGTATGGAGTTTCTGTTGAGAGAAACCAGTTTCCATGGCATCATGCTGGACAACCTGTTCAACGCCCCCAGTGAGCTGAAGAAGCCGATCCACGACATTCTGAAGAAGGGTATCGAAGACGGTGCGGTCCAACCTCTGTCCAGGCAGGTGTTTTCTTGTGACCAAGTGGAGCAAGCATTCAGGTAAATACTCTTCCCTTGAAAAACGATGGATAGAGGTTGTATTGACAAATATACTGTGAAATATAACTTTTGTTGTAAAGAAAATGCAGTGAAATCCTTCTTCAATTTAACCTGCAACCTAAACTTGTATTTTGTCAAGGTCCCGTTTTACGGATAATACATTTTTTGATAAAGCGATAATAAGTGGATTAACTTGTTATTACCATTGGTTACCAATGGTAATTTTAACTAGCTTAATTAACACAATTTTATTATTGGTGATATGGGGTCCAAGCAAAATACAAGAAGGAACCATTAAGAAGACTAAAACTTTAGCCGACTCACACTAACTTAGTTCTCTAACTGAAAACAGTCGTTGATCGGTCTCGTAACGACTGTGCGTCACTAAGAGCTGGCCACTCGGTAAGCTACTGATAACTGAATGAAAACAATAGTTCCAGTCCCTAGGTTCATGCACGGTGCTTATGAAAATAGAGAAATTCACCTGTACTAATTTTTTTCCACGTTCAAAAACCAGTGAAATTGAATGAAAAGTACACAACTCCAAGATAATTTTATACTCTTTGATTAATATGACAATCTATTTCAGAGAATTCAATCAGTTTCAAGATAATACGTCGATGAATAAAAAAAATGTGTTGAAATTCGTTGATGTATTATCGCAAAACTGATTGAATTCACTGAAATAGATTGACATATTAATTAAAGAGCATACAATTATCTTGGAGATGTGAACTTTTCATTCAATTACACTGGTTTTTGAAAATATAAGAAAATAGTACAGATGAATTTTTCGATTTGTGTAAGCACCGTGCACGCACCCACTCAACTCAATAACCTGAGCGCTGAATATTTTGACAACTCAAACTATTGTCATTCACAATGTTTGTATTTTGGGTCTCTTGAATTTCTTGAAATGTTTTAGTCTCCGTTTAACTCGGCTGTTTTCTCGCAGTACAGAGATCTTGCCTGCGTATTTCCAGGTTCATGGCTGCTGGCAAACATATCGGCAAAGTCTTGTTGAAAATTCGGCCCGAAGAAAAAGAACTGAATATTGTGCCCGAGATTCTATTGATGCAAGCGACACCGAGATTCTTCTGCGATCCAAACCACACGTATATCATTGCAGGTAATATTTACTGGTTGGAAATTTACTGCGAAGAACGTTTTTTTACATTTCACTTTTTCATTGTTCTAAATATTGATACTTGAGCAGTAACCAAGTACTCCCAAGTGATGTTTTAATTACACAGTGGTAATAGGCTAATAGCTCATTGGCAACATGTTCAATTTAATAAGAAATATTTAACGCTAAACAAAACTAATTCGTACAGTTCTTGACTCAAGATTATTAAATATATATTATTTTAGTACCCTTTCAACCTATGTATGTATTGATTAGCACAATGGTGAGGACATCTAATTATAATTAATTTGGTAATAATTGTCATGCAATTTTTAATAGTCTTTCTACTTTCTTCAATATGATTATTTTCTATTGATGATATCACCAATCATCGATTAATCTATTGAGTATCGATTATCAGGCATTCAATAACTGATTGATCTGCATCTGGACTCTGTTATTCTGATTAATTGGTTATTTATCAATGTTTATAAAACTCCATTCAAAAGTTCGCGCTGTGCTTCTAAGATAGTTGATCGAGGATCGGTATCATTCTAGCGCAACTACCATGTGGCACTTACGTACCGTATTTTCATTTCCACCAAATATTCCGAACATATATGCTGAAAGATTTTGTAATATTCTGAGGTTATTTTTATGAATTGTTTTCCGATTGATTTTATAATCAGTTAGACACGGGGTTTGTCTAATGGCAGCTTATGATGATTTTCCAAATTTTCAAAAAGTTTTCCCGGAAAATCGTTCAACCGATTTCTCTGAGAAACAATCCAAACCTATTCTGGTGTGACATCAATATTCTACAAATGTAAAACGGAATCGTATTTTGTGTCTGTGAGATGCGCGTGTTGTTCTGGCTGCAGGGGGCCTGGGAGGGTTCGGGCTGGAGCTGGCGGACTGGCTGGTGTTCCGCGGGGCCCGCAAGGTGGTGCTCACGTCTCGTAGCGGCATCAAGACGGGCTACCAGGGCACGAGGGTGCAGGTCATGAGGTCCTACGGGGCCACGGTGCTCATATCCACGGCCGACATCGCCTCCCAGCACGGGGTCACCACGCTTCTGACAGAGGCCAATCAGCTGGGACCCGTGGCGGGGATATTCAACCTAGCAGTGGTAAGTTCAACGACGCAGATGGATGACTGATGAGATCGAGGTTCTTGGGTAATGGGAAGGAAGCGGTCGTGGCCGACTTATTGTAGGAACCATCCCGGCATTAGCATAGACTACAGAGGGAAACCACGAAAATCCCCTGTGAAGATGGATGGCGGCGGGGATCGAACCTCGCCTCCCGGATCACATGAAGCGAGCGCGTTAGCCACTGCGCTGCATGTGCCGGTAGGTTGTAAGCTTAGACAACACATATTTTGTGATATTATTTCATTGTTATCGCTCAACTTGATTCAGGCATCCATATATTCTATATAAAATTAAAAGGTCCGTACAACATGAATTCATACGATGAACTATCCATATTATAAAATTCGTGTTGTTCGAAATGGAAAGAAAACATTTAATTTTCACTCCAACTCTATAGAATTTTTAATTTCATCTTTTGAGATTAAAGAAAATATGAATGTTTGGCACAATTTTCATATACTAGAACCTTGCCATAGAAAATTCTTCTGTGCTTGATGGAAAATATTTTTACTGAAATGCTTTTATTATGGTATCATTCTCTCATATTATTGTATACTATAATATAGTATATAATAATATCTAAATATCTAAATATCTAATAATATCTAATAATAATATCTAAATAATAATATCTATCTATATATATATTATATTATAAAATAATATTATAGTCAAGTACAACTACAGCACTGCATAATATAAAGGTACCGGTATATAATGTATTCATATTATAGCTTGCACGCTCACTATGAATGTTGCCTTCGACGATGGAGACAAATTCTGATTACTGCCAAGTGTTAATGACAACTTCCCTCCAATTTATAACTTCTACTTTCTTGGTTCGATCTGAAGTCAATACTCAATACCGGTTGGTTTCAGGTATTATTGGACGCATTATTCGACAGTCAAACAGAAGAAAGTTTCCGTAAGAGTTGCGGTCCGAAGGCGTACGCGACCAAGCACATGGACGAACTCTCTCGGCGCCTCTGTCCTCATCTGAAGCACTTTGTGGTGTTCTCGTCGGTGTCTTGCGGCCGTGGCAACCCCGGGCAGACCAACTACGGCATGAGTAACAGCGTGATGGAGCGTATCTGCGAGCAGAGGGTCAGCGAGGGGCTGCCGGGCCTGGCTGTGCAGTGGGGAGCCATCGGAGAGGTGGGCCTCGTGGCCGAGATGCAGGACGACCAGCACGAGATGGTTATCGGTGAGACCAGCACTAACAGATCCTGGCCAGGCCTGTTCCGCATCAGCTCCCTCCACCTCTCTCTTGGCCTTCCCACTCTTCTTTTCTTTGCCATCATATTATATTTCAAAGTATTTTTGGTACCGTTTGCAATTCATTTCTATGGAACCCTAATAAAAATGAATGTGTTGAGGTAAGCTGCTGGTTGCCTTCATTTTAATTTTCGAACATTCTAATAATTTCTGTAGGCCTATGTAATGAAAATTATTAGATGAGCATTAGCAAAGATTTCCATCCCACTCTTATGAAGATTTGTCTGTGTGTATTTGTTTGTTTGTTTGTAAGCACTGCACAGGTGATAGGGTTTGACCAGGGGCGGATTGGCCAGCAGGGCAACCGGGCAAATGCCCGGTGGGCCGGTCGGTCTGGACGTCATTTGGGCCGCTTATAATTTCTTGAAAACTTGAAAATAATTTTAATTCCTAAAAATTACAAAAACTTTTTTACAACTGGCAGGCATAATCTATAATAATTGGAGTTATTGATTTTTTCGCCGTCATTGATGAAATCATGATTATTTTTAATACAGCTATAGGCACAAAGGCCGCTTAGTAGCCAGTAGGTTTAATTCAAATAGAGGGGGTTAGATGAATTATTCTTTGTATTTGGGCCGCATTATTCGTGGTATTTATCAGGCCGGCCGCCTGTTGTCTGTTGGTAGGCCGCCTTGTGCGGCAGCCTTTTTAACAGAATGATTTATTGGGAAAAAGTGGCAAAACTGCGAATTCACAAAGTACGAAGGCCACGTTGACAAAAATATTAATAACAAAATTACATAGAATCGTTGGTCCGAGTAGGGGTGGAGGGATTCACAGCATGTTAGTCTCATTTTGAATTAGTTCGAGACAATAATTGGCCATGGTCGGATGTTTCGTGATTTAAAATTCGTGTTGAATGATGTTATTGTTAATGGTTAATAGTAGCTAAATACTGCGTTCTAGTGTAGTGTAGTGAGTTGTAGTTCTAGTGTTCTAGTGCGTTTCTAGTAGCTATGGATAAGCCCGTTGCGTAAGTAGAGGTATTAATAATTGTAATTCATTAATAATTGTTCTAAAAACTCGTTAGAAAAACTAAGTGGTCTCTTGGTTAAATTCGACAAAACAGCTACACCCACCAATCTTCAAAACGAGCTTCAAAACTTGGCGATAAACTGGAAAAATTTTAAATCAACAGTGCCCGAAACATATGCTTCTGCAGTGAATTCCGCTAATAAATATACAGATGATGACGATGAAGACGGGATTATTGACAGCAATCGCAACAACAACGAGAGTGCAGCTGCAAATCGCTCGTGCAGATCGTGTACAAATTGTGCCCAGTGCGTTTTCCAACTTCTTAAGGGGTATAATTTATTTAGTGAAGCTTATAAGACTATTTTCCTGGCGTGTAAACTGTTACTCTCATTGTCTTCGACACAAGTAGCATGTGAAAGAAGCTTTTCAACTCTCAAATTTGTAAAAAATTGACTTCGCAGCATCCTTACACAAGAACATCTTGAAGCTTTTATGTTAATGGCCAGCGAAAAATCAATATTAACACATTTGGACAACGACAAAATTATCGACAGGATCGCTGCGAAAAGTAGTTTGTCAAGAAAGAAGTTGCTTTTATAACTGTGTATACGTAGGCTACAAACCAGACATAACTTATATTGCATCCTACATGAAGGCGATTCGGTGAGTTACACTTTATTATGAAAATAATGTTCGGAAAGGAAATTTTCTATAAAACCAAGGACTTATAATAGCAATTACTATTAAAAGTCCGTGATAAAACGTTTCTAATTTTTGGGTCGAGGGGGGGGGGGGGCGTAATATCAACAAAAAGGCCAATGCAATGTGGGCCGCTTTTGTGCATTTGCCCGGGCCGCTTTTTTTCCCCAATCCGCCCCTGGGTTTGACCGATCGATAACGGTCAACGGTCAATCGGTTATCCGGTTCTGATTTGTTGGAACCGACGAAGCCATGAAATGACACGGTTGGTCGTGCTGATTGCAGGGGGAACGCTCCAGCAGCGCATCACGTCGTGCCTGGACGTGCTGGACAGCCTGCTGCGGCAGCCCAGCCCAGTCGTGGCCAGCATGGTCGTGGCCGAGAAGAGGGCGGGCAGCGGGGGAGCAGGAAACATCGTGGACTGTGTCGTCAATATACTCGGTCAGTCATTACTTCACTACAAATAAGGCAACAAACTTATTGGAAACATAGGTATACGTATGCACTGGCTTCGGAACCAGGGGGCAAGGGGCATTTCAACACGATGCCTATTCTGCGTGAGCATCAAGCTCTTATAACACATCATCGATGACAGTATTTTATTTTCCTATCCTATTTTTCGAGCTAATCAAGTCTAGGATGGTTGATGCGTTGTTCTCCTAATACTCCCCTGAAGAACACAGGCTTCCGATGATGAACAATAGTTATTTGCCTACATGATAGCTCTCTAATGACTGACAGAGAAGTGTGCGTAGACCTACCGGCCCAAGTAGCTGTCTAACGAGAGAGTTGTTTGTTTGCGCCAGGCCTCCGAGACCTGAAGACCGTCAGCCTCCACTCCTCGCTGGCCGAGCTTGGCATGGACTCGATGATGGCCGTGGAGATCAAACAGACGCTGGAGAGAGAGTTCGAAGTGTTCTTGTCACCACAAGATATACGTAGCTTGACTTTTGCCAAGTTGTCCGACCTGTCTGCCGCTGTACCAGAAGGCAACAGATCCAAGGCGGCGCCAGGTAGGCCATCACTACTTGTTGATTGTATACCACTTTACATTCACGGCTGGTGCAAACAATCACACACTTGTTGACTGAGCGATAACTAGCGAGCAAACGAGTATTACTAATGGTCTAACATTGATATTTTTGTATTTCATTCATAATTAATAAATTAATTAGCGTAAGAACACATTGAATTTTATAAAAACATACTCAAAATACTAGTCTTAGGCTCAGTTTTACGTTTTGATAGTCAGTAGTTGAGCAATAGTTAGCGGATTAACCTGTTATCACCGTTGGTTACATAAATTATTCTTGTGCCTCAACTAATAAAGGCATATTTTATTATTCATTATCAATAGTTTCGTAGAACTGTCTCTTAGGGGCAGTATTATGAAGAATATTTGTTTTTATCGAATAGCTAACCTACCACATAAGCTATTTGACCAAATAAGATTTGTGCCGTGTATTATGAGCTCTAAATTCCATTCGAATAGTTATGTATCAGGTTAGCCGTGACTTTTGAACGGTATAAAATATCGAAATTCTGAAAGTGAGGAAATGTAGATATTTCCAATACCTTCAAGATGGTGTAAGTACTAACTATTCACCTCTAATCGCCTGATTGTCAGGCATATACACCTGACAACTATGTGATGTGAGATAACTAGTTATTACTTACATCATCTTGAAGGTATTAAAAATATCTGTGATTGATCATTTTCAGAATTTCGATATCTTATACCGTTCAAAAGTGATGACCATAAAACTGATACTCCGCTAACTCGCCTCCCGTGGACTGTTGAGAACAATTTGAACCCCATTTCCAGAGCTGAACGTTGACGCGATCCAGTTCATGCTGCGTGCGGTGGGCGAGGAGGAGGACGCGCGCAAGCCGCTGGTAGAGCTGCCGTCGCTGGTGGGCGACAGCGAGGTCCGCTCGAGCCTGCCGCCGCTGTTTGTCGTGCCGGGCATCGAGGGCATGGCTTCCGTCCTCGGCCCGCTGGCACACAACCTCAAGTCCAGAGTCGTGGGCTTGCAGCTGGGAGTTGGCCAGACCGGAGCCAAAACCACCAAGCAAATGGCTCAATTACTGTTTCCTGTAAGTTGCAATACACACACTTTTCCAGGACCATTCAAAGCGTCAGCCAACATTTCCATCCTACTCTTACGGAGCTTTGTCTGCCTGTTTGTTTGTGGGCACTGCACAGGTCGCAGGGTTTCACCGTTCGACATGAAACTTTTTCTGTACATGCAAACTTATCCAATTTGGAACTGTATAGTTTTTGGGTCAAATCTGTTGGACCATTTTTTAGAATTTGAATTCAATTTGAATTGAATTGGAATTTTTGATTGAACGAGATAGTTTATTTTAATCTCTTCATGTTGCCTGTGTAGCTCAGTCAACTGAGGCACTACTTTAGAAACTGAAGTCGCCATCGAGTGTTAAGCACTAAAAATGAACAGTTCCCATGGTATAAATAACACTGATTTCTCCTATATTGCATGATGCGTCTAAGGTTTAGTTCTTATCACCGGTATATACTTTATAATCTTTTAATAGATAAAAACAGAAAAAGCAAAAATGAAATGTTTTCGCGTCATTTTTTCTCCGAGTATTTCTTCTGTCTGCAATGAAGTCTTCTTTGTAGAACATACCTCACACAAATCGGAAAAAGTAGTACATTATAGGCAAATAAGTCACCTAGGTTCTGTCCCAGTCACTGTCCCCCTTTTACGTGATTGCACCGGGTGCACCTGTAATACAGGCCACGACCGCTCTCTTCCCATTACGAGAAGAGACCTTCATCTCATCATCCCAATAATCATACATCCAACGCCAGTATATGTTAGTCATCATTGCAGTGCATCGTTAAACCCATTATACATAAATCTTTTGCTTCATGTGATCCGGGAGACGAGGGTTTTTCGGACCTGGTTCGATCCCCGCCGCCCCGTCCATCTTTACAAGGTTTTTTTGTGGTTTCCCTCTGGGGGCGCATTCCTGTACGATTTAATTCGATTTTAGTGAAGATAATACCGAAAAACAGAAGAAAAGCGGCATTATCATATAGCAACAGCCCATACACGGCCACCTTTAATTGTGGGTTTAAGTTAATACTGGGTTTATCTTGTACAGGAATGCCCCCCCTGTAGTCTATGCTAATGCCGGGATGGTTCCCACAATATAGGCCACGACCGCTTCCTTCTCATTACCCAAGAAACCTTCATCTGATTCATCATCCATCCGATGCCATTAGATCTGCGTTATCATTACAGCGAAGACTTTCTGATGATACCCTTCAACCAGGCTGTGCGAATGTGAATGTTTTCAGTACATTGAAAGCAGCCTTGCTCCGAACGCAGCATTCCACCTGCTCGGCTACTCGTTTGGTGGTCTGGTTGCGCTGGAGCTGACGCTGTTGCTGGAGAACGCCGGCTACCACGGGAAACTGTTCCTGGTGGACGGCTCCCCCGACTTCTTGGGCGACATCTGCAAGTCCCAGCTGGTTGACGGCACAGAAGACAACCTCCAAGTGAACCTCCTCATTGCCATCATGAACCTCCTCAAGCAACAAGACGTCTCTGCGTGGGATAAGGTCAGCCTGAGGTCTCATAGCTAGATGTAGATAAGAGTGGCTACCGCTAGTGATAGTAACTGAAGTCACCGTTAGGCGTGGGTTCACGTCCTTTTACCTATCTTCACTTCATCGTTTCATTATCACCAGCTCATTCGCACCCCCGTGTAACCTAGCTGTTGGTGGGGTCGTTAAGCAGCATTAAAAAAAAAAAAGGTGCCAAAATTAATGACTGGGGCCTTTTGATGTTGTTACTCTGTTAATACAATCTTGGCTTGTCAAACTGACATAATGGGACTGACAAAAATGGGACCTCTATAACAGCGGAAATATTCAACTTGGAAGACGTGAGTCGGTATACCTTCTTCATATTATGATAAAATCAGTTGGTATCACTGATCAGTTGGTTCGAGTCCCGCATAAGGCATGGGTATCTTTAAACGTCCTTTCACCTATACAATAAGTTGATTGACTCATAATCACCCGCTCATTCGTACCCTCGTAATAGAAAGCATCACCACAATTACTCGACGTATTTCATATTGTTCCAGGATCGAGCTGCGCTAGCTGCGCTCAATACGTGGAGCGAAAGAACAGAATACTTTATCACGTTACTGCCAGAAAGCAAATACAGTACAGAATATTGTAAATCCCTGGCCAACGCTACTTTGGAACGTATTTTATCGATAATCAAGTTCACGTGGTCAGAAAAGGAGAAGGTGAAAACCAGCGTGACTCTCATCAGACCGATAGTGCTTCAATCCCCTTACGCCCCAGACCAGGGACTAGCAAAGGTTTGAAATATTCTCAATATCACAGCAAAGTTGGTGGACAATTCCCTTAGAGTTATACAAAATGTTACAGCTGATTCTGCATGGTCTGGACTCTGGAATTATGCACTGCACACGCAATTTTACACATTTGTATGTATGTACGTATGTGTGTTAATCTTTATTCTTTAGATTTTTATCATCTTTGTTCATCTTTAATCAAGTGTGCATATGCTATAATGGATGAATAATGAATGAATAAGGATTATAATGATAATGTATGAATTGTAACGTAAACAATATGAATATCTTGATCCATGACGTATGATTTAGATATCAAAGATCCCAGTGATTCTGCCTCTTGTCAGAAAAGTAGCACATTGGAGTATCTACCAATAATAATAACCAGGCCTAGATGATCGATAGTGAAAACTCCATGCTACTTAGGTCCGGTTTTTCAAATTGACAGTTGGTAGATTAACTAATAGTTAGTGGATTAACTTGATTTGACCAATCAACAAGACATTTTTTCTGAACACGCAGACTTTCCTAATCTGGAGCTGTGTAATTTTGGGGTCAATTCAGCTTGACTACTTTCAAGAAAAACCACCACAAAATTTGGAAAAGCCTCACTACAGTAGTCTGGGCAGAAAAATTAAAGATTTTATCTAGAAAAAATTGTTTTTTCTGATTGTATAAACACATAAAAAATACACATCGTAGTAACAAACTCTCATACTAATCGGACCAGACGTTTTAAAAATAATAAATAATTTCTCATT